>JAVQJF010087622.1:0-59161 GCA_036023855.1 Gadopsis marmoratus
AAAAAAAGCAGTCCTTGAAGTTTGTTTTATATGTGAATTAAAGGACATATCCTGATCAAAGATAACTCCAAGATTCTTTACGGTGGTGCTAGAGGCCAGGGCAATGCCATCTAAAGAAACTATAAACTATATATGCCCATCAATCACTTCATGACCCCTCCAATTTATCCTGTGACCCTCTGGGGGGGCCCGACCCTTAGGTTGAAATGGGTAAAACTAGCTCCACCTCAACCAGCTCCAACCGAGAAAATGTGGCTTACACATTGATGCATCAGTATTAACAAACCTATAATGTAAAATATAATAATATATCAGTCACAGGGGCCAATGTTCAAGAGACAAGTACTTTCACTTTTGACACTTAAAGTACATTTGTGATAATACTTCTGTATTTTTACTTAAACAGTTTTAAATGCAGGGCTTTTACTTGTAGTCAAGTATTTTGTGGATTTACATTGTGGGTTTGTCACCTTTACTTAAGTAAAGGATCTGAATACTTCTTGCTATGTTGCATGGTTTTCATACATTTTAGTTCCGTGTCAATTTAATTTCTTTCTTCAGGATGATTATCCACTGGCCAGCCTTCCTCTGCTGGGTTACTCAGTCACCATCCCCTCCGAGTCTGAAAACATCCACAAGGACTACGTCTTCAAACTGCATTTCAAGTCCCACATCTACTATTTCCGATCAGAGAGTGAATACACTTTTGAGAGGTACAGACCGTAATCATCCAGATGCACATTTACTAAATGTATTTGTGGTTTTGTTGAATCCTGGATGAGGACTGATTTTTTAAAAAAAAAAGTATTTCTCTGCCTGCAGGTGGATGGAGGTCATCCGCAGTGCCACGGTCCCCTCCAGGGGCACTCGTGTCCTGAACAGCAAAGAGTCCCATCCTCACTGAGTTGACTCACCTTGTTTCCACGTGCTGTCTCCCTCGGGTGGCATCTGCCCCTCCTGTCCCCCCTAGACTCTTTGCTTTTCTTCTCTACACATATCTAGGACATTTGTACATGTGTCCATGCACATTTGGTGCTTTTTAATGCTTTAATGGTGACATGTCCGCTGGTTTAGACTGCATCAGAGACAGCATTTTTTGGCATTTTTACTCTCAACTCTGAAACCTCTTTTTAAGGATGTCATTTTATACTGTTTTCTAATGGTCTGAACCACTTCCTATCTTTCTGGTTTTACATTTTATCATTGGTTGTTTTTACAGCAGGAACACAATATAGATATTCAGCATTCTTTCTTAGATGGTCAAACTATCACTGCATTGTCATAACGTTTGGTCTACTTTGTCATTTTATGGAATACTGCTGCTTTAAAAATGTCCTCCAACTTCTGTGCCAAACTGGTTTATAACAATGTCCTGGACTTTTTAATGCTATTTTGTTACACTGGGGATGAGGAGCGTCCCCTGTACTGTATACCATGAAATTTTAAATCATGTAAAACAGGCCACCCTTTAACAGTCAAAGCTCTGTTCACACCTGGCCCAGCACAATGTGTTCTTGTTAAAAGAAAGAAAAAAAAAAGGTGATGAAAATATGAAATTATTTTCTTGTATTATTGACATTAATTCTAGGTTTATCACAATGTGGCCAGGGGTAGCTGCCATCACAGATTTATGCCATTTCAAGTAAATAGTCTATTTGCTGATCTTTGTTGTATGAAAATGTCTCAGACTGTTTTTACCTTCTTGGGTTTTTTTTTTAAACTAACTAAAGTTTCCCTTCAGCTTGTATGAGAAAGTGTGAGACGTGTTCATAATCGCTGTATTATGAAGGTGAGTGTATTTGAAAGCTTTAAAGATTATGTGTGAAACAAAATAGAAACTTTCAGTTCCAAGTGCCGCTGCCCTCACTGAGCTAGGCTGCCTCCTGTATACAGACACCAGATCTTTTTATGGGTCTAAATGAATGGAAATATGCATTTAACAGGGTTTTGCAGTGAAGCGAATGAAATGGAAAACCTCAGTTCTGCTCAGAATTGTGCCGTTTTTTTTTCCACCTCTTTGGAAATGAAAGCAATAAAAAAAAAAAAAAACGTATTCAAACTTAGATATGTGTTACTTGTGTTGTTTTATTGAAGCTGCAGGCAGCAGTGATGTTTTTCCCTGGGTACAAGGTCCATGCGTTTCCAGATGTGACCTACAGAGGGCATCATTGGTCAAGGCGTTTGGTTCAGTAAAGCCATGAGAGGTAACTGCAGTTATTGCTACACAGTGAGTGTACTCTTGCCAAAATATGAATAAATTCCATTTAAAAATTCTTCTAAATCTGCATTTAGCTCGTCCTGGCAACACACACACATTATGATATCATCTAACTAACATCTGATGTGATTGTAGAGATAATAACAAAGTGCACTTGTGTATAATGCTGGATGTGCGGACATGTATACAGTTCATTGGAGCTCATTTAAAACCAAATATAGAACTGACCCTTCTCTTAAATAGCAGCACTTCACCTTAAAACACAGAAGAACTCACGTTACATAAAACTCATTGAAGTTGTTGTAATTAAGAGATCGTTTTTATCCTTTATCAGAAAGTCACAGCATCAAAGCCCAGTTTCAGTACCAAGTCTAATCTGATCTCTTGCCATAAATCACAGCTATAATGGAAGTCAGCCAGCTTGATGACTCTATGAACCCAAGTTGATCTGGTTGTTCTGTGACATCGGGCTCCTGTGTGGGTGAAAAACAGCTGCCAAGACGGGAACTCGGCTCGTAGCGCTGTGGGAACGTGTTCTCCGCAGCCGCGATTCGTGCGCTAACTAACGCAGGCGAACATCCAGTCATCCGTACCGTCAGCGCTCTTCCTGTCCAAAGTCCAGGCCCAGCCGCCCGCACTCAGCCAGGGGTGGGCCGGCCTTTACACCGGCGAGGGGCGGAGTGCGCCGAGCAGGCAGCCCGGATTACACATCTCCGCTCCTGCCTGTGGCGCTGCACGGCCAATCAAACGCACTCTCTCTCTCTCTCTCTCTCTGTGTCTCTCTCTCTGTGTCTCTCTCTCTCTCTCCCTCCAGAGGACACTGTATTATGACAACAATCAACACGACGGAACGCGGCGGAGCGACGAGCATGAGCTCGAGACGCGCCGGTGAGTCAGCAGCCGCGCAGCAGCACGAGCCGGTTTCAAACTCGCGGTGCGCAGCAGCAGCAGCAGGGCTCCGGGACGCGGACAAACCGGCGATGGTTTGCCTCTAAAAGTCGCCGGTAGAACTTGTGGACTTGAACGGTCGTCGATGCAGAGCGGTGCGCGGCGATGGCTACTCCAACGCATCCGGAGACCAGGAGGTTTACGCGGGGTCTGGGCAAACCCGGCACGGCTGCTGAACTCAGGCAAAGTGTGTCCGAGGTGGTGAGAACGTCGGTGCTGATAGTAAGTACACGCCTAACACCCCCCCCCCCTCCTCCTTCCCTTCCCTTCCCTCCTTAATACCACCGCGGTCAGTGTCATCGTGTCTGCTGAACCTCCGTGGACCCGGGGATCAGCTGCTTTTACGCACATTTTCTGCAAAACGTGCAGTAAATTCACACCAGCTGGTTCGGGGCTTTCCGGGTGGAGAAGGTGCTGGGTCATGTTATTTGGGGTGAATGAGTGAGGGTGCATGTGTCTGGGCCGGCTGTGTCTTCTGCGTGGAAGGAACCTTGAGAGCGTTGAGAAACGGCCACAGAGCTCTTGAACTCCTTCACGTGCATCAAAGTGGAGCACGTGTGGCTGGAAAGTTATGACGTGAGTGACCCTGATGACGTGTTTGTGTGACTTTTGTGAACGTGTTGATTAGACCCATACGTTATTATACAGCTCTCTCTCTCTTGTCTGCTGTTTGTAGCACATTAAAGTCACTCTGCGAGCTTTCAGACTCGTTTGTTACAGTTCTTCAAAGTGCCTCATCTCTGTAAGGAATCAGTGCCTGTTTTGTACTCGGTGTAAATGAGAGCATCTGTTTCACGGGGATGCGCCGAGATGACATAATACCTCCTTACAAGGGAAAGCATGTGGCTTCAATTTCGTGCTCGAGACACAAATGCAGTGTCCAGTGACCAGTGACAACATGCTGAAAGTGAGCATCCTCTTCGGAACATCTGGGCGACGAGGACCTGCAGAATGCCTCCTCCTTCGTATCAGTTTTCCCACAGAGCTCAGGGGGAACAAGGAGTCGGCCCTTTTGTTGCGTCCGAGCCTGTTAGGTGGTTGGTTCCCCCGTGCGATTGCTCCTGCTTTCCTGGAAGAAGTTGCTAGGTAACCGAAACGGACACCGTCCAGGCTCTCTGTCAGGGAAATGGAATCCTGAGTCAGGATCCCAGACATCCAACCACACCTTCGTATTATTTATTCATTCTCACTCTGGTGCGCTGCCAGAGGCGCCTGAGGGAGGAGAGCAGACAAGGATACAAGTATTGGGAAATCAACATGTTTAAGGAGGACTGAGCTAAACTTGTAGAAACTCTCTGCATGTGTTTGTCTGTGGGCAGAAATGTGCAGGGGCGGGGAACCAGACTGGAGGACAGTTTTAAAGAAGGGGGACATTTAGGCTCACATTTAAAGCCCCATAGTAAACTGTAGGTTATTAATAGTTACGTTGTTGACTATGTTGCCCTTCAGCCCGTTCACTAATCCTTCCATGATACTAATAACTACCTAGCACTTCCTGGCTCTGGCTGGGTGGGCACCAAGTGAACGTGAGGCTGTGTTGTTGAGTTCAAGTGTTTGCTGAAGCTTCTCAGTGGGACCAAGAATGTGACCGTACACAAGACGGCTGTCCACACAGCTTCTAATTAATTCCTCCATGAAACATGTAAATACTTCAGCAGGAATAGAGGGATCTGTTCCGGGGACATAAAGAGGGGATTGTGGCTGTTGTCACCCATTCTGATTGTTGTTTCAGCTTGAAACACACATTTGTCTGTCCTTTTTCAAGGCCCAGTAACACAGTACTTAACGTAGGTTCTAGCACACAGTACAGTACATACATATTGTCCCTGCTGGTCACGCTGCAATCTCATAGTCAAGTGCACTGTGCAGCTCTCTTCCTCTCCCAAATATTTGTGCATTTTCGTGAAGGCACACACTGGCCAGATCCTCTTTGTTTATTGTTGTGGGGAGCAGAGAGACTTGTAATAGGCCAGAGCTCTCAGCTGAGCCATCCCTCTGTTTCTCCACACTTCAGCCATGCTGAGAACACCATTCGCTCCACGATGGCTGTCATCGGCTTTGAATTCGTCGTGCTGGTGACGCACTCCGATACAACACAGGATGCTGCCTTTCCAACGTTGCTTTATGTGGAATTAGAGCCAAAATTGTTGAGTGTATAGGGTTTGTCTGCAGCCCTCAACAACACGTAACAAGTAAATGGCATTAATGTATCGGCAGATGGATATGTAACAAATCAGTGGCAGTGGGTTATGTTAGTGTGTACAGTGTATGGAGCAGCTTGGAGGCAGTTGTGTAATTGTCATCAATAGTCCTAACTGCCTGCCACCTAATGGTGATATACTCGGATCCTCAGTGTTCCTGCTTTGCGCCTGACTCGAGGGAGCTGTACGCCAGATGGGTGTCATTATGTAGGAGCGATGTCATTAGCCACCCATGGCCGGCGCACACACTCACAAACACTGACTCACTGTGTAACCAGAGGGGAAAGTGGAGGTTTCATGTGTCCTGCAAAAAAGAACATAAAAATATTCACAACATCAACAGAACACACATGTTGCTGCTTAGCCTCATTGTCAGGCATTTTAGCATTGTGGAGAAAGTCCCATCTGCAAGCTAAATTGATTTGACAAGCTTCCCTGCGCCTCTTGAGCGTCTCTGTGCTTGTCAAAATGGCAGATGGACAATTGAGATGCTCCTTAATCTGTTTAGGTTGTCAGCACTTCCTGTCTTGTGGTTTCACCCAATTACACTTAGATTCTACATCAACAAGGAGAGCTCATTCATCCTCCCTTGATGCATGTAATCGTCCCATTTCCCTTCTCTTACAATCTCTATTCCCTTTTCTGGCATGTGCTGCATCTTCCCGCTTCACGTGACGGGGTGTATTTTATAGCCTGTGTTTGCTCAAGTCAAACATGGCCAGTAATGAGCTCCTGCTGCAAAGCATAGAAAGATGCAGTGTCGCATTTGGTGAGGTCATTGCACAAACTGTGGCCTCTCCGTAAGCTTCACATGATAAAATACAACACTCTCTACTTTCGTCAGCCCTCTCGATCTAATCAGACACAACTGCACACCTCTGCTTTCTGTTTTTCTTTGTGTTTTTGCTGTTTCAATGTTTGGTAAAATGATGTGGGAATCCCAGGAACACCTCAGGTGGGTGTGTACTGTTCAGGAAGTGTGTCAGGGACTTTTTCAACTTCTAGCGTTGGCAGAACACGTTCCTTCCTTGATTGTTCACAGAGTTAAAGTCATGTCCTCTCATGTAGCGAAGCCGGATTTGTTAGTCACGACACTAACCAAATATGTGCCAAGTAGATTTCCAGATTCACCTTGTGGAACTGAGGATAGGTGAGTGAGTATAATGTTTAAGTTTTATTACCACACATCATTCATCCAAAGATCTTCCAAACTGCAAGAAAACATAGCAACTTGTCTGCTGCGTCTTGTATGTTTGGGGCAGATGCTGGTGGCTGTCACAGGACCCAGCCATGTCAGAAGATTACGTCGGCTAGCGGTGTTGTGTGAGGCCTAAGGAGCTTGACCTCCCTCTGTATTCCTCCGTCGGTGTATCTGTCACTATAAGGCCTGATGGTGTTGGACTAAAAGGGCGCATAAGCTGTCCTTGTTGCTGTGATGGTAAATGGCACTCTGCAAGAACAAACCCAGGGGGGTGGAGATGGGAGGGCAGACGAGTTCTCTGAATGGGTCAATAATGCATGAGGCTGCTCTAGTAACCAATGCACCCATAAAGAGACTCCCTCTCCTATGCTGTGGATTAGACAAGCTCAAAACGTTGATACCATTTAGTACAGAATCCCACAAAATGCATCAAAGATACACCTCAGTGGCTCTTCTTATATGTACAAATCATGGAGCCCTGCGCTGAATTTCAGTTCAGAACATTACAGTATAAAGTCATGATGATGTTGCATAGCAGCCAACAGTCCTCATGAAGACTGTCAAACTTGTTTCACACATTCGCCTGTTGGTGAATGTTGGCCTTGACATTTTAATGGTGAGCCACATTCACTCAGTTGCCAGTTTATTAGGCACACCTAGCTAAAGTTAATGCAGTCTAACACAACAGTCCTGCAGAAAATCCTACCTTCATGATGGTCATAACGTTCAGTTCATGTTGGCGGCTGCAGTTTTTGGTGCTGTTGAGTTGTATTACTGACAGGTAAACTACATAACAGCTGACAGGTGGACGGGGTAACTTGGTAGCAGTCCCTTCTTTGGCATCTAAAGACACATGACATGAGAAGGAAAAGCAAGCAAGGTCCGCTGCTTTTCCACCTGTCAGCTGCTGTATAGTTTAGTAATCATGCACTGTTGTCTCTAAATGTTAATGCTCTCAGTAAAGGCAACTCACTAATGGCAACTCACAGTAACAGGAATGGAAACATTTAAACTCCTCAAGACCCAGATATAAGCAGTGATGCATGACTTGTGGAGTGAAGGCTTCAAGGAATAGTGAGAAATAAAGCACACCCATCAAACTCACTATAACATTTGTCTGCATGGCTTTTGGCAGTTGTGGTTATAATCTAAACCAGATTTGCCGCTGAGGGCTCTCGCAGTTGGAGTGGGAAGCTCGAGGAAAGTCTCAACTGAGCGCATGAAGGTTGCGATAATATAGGAGCACTTTTGTCAAAAACTGCAAGGATTTCCTTCATCCAGCCCTGACCGACCCTGGTCAGTCCACATCACTAAATGCTGCAGAAGCAAAGCCAACTCAAATGTTCCAGTGGCCAGGCAGGCAGAATGTGTTCCAGTGCATAGTCAACTGCTGTTTTTGTTGTTGTATTTTTTATTTTTATTTTTTTCACAAACCCCTCATTGTGCCAGAATGTATTTTTAGCACATGTCAAAATAAGTGTTAAATATGAATTTTGAGCCAAGAGCCATGATTTTTTGTTATTTTGTTGGTGGTCACATCACAATTTCCTGCCCCAATGTGGGAAATGGGGAAGTATTTAACTACCATTTCCCTTTTCCCCGTGTACCACGTAATCAGGAATGCATTGATTTTTGGTGCAGTGGTTGCACCCGGTTTATGTCCATGTACTGATTCAAATGCTTGTTACGTAATTGTCTGATTCTAATATTGATATTTCCGTTACACAGATGCTTGGGAAGCAGTGTAGATGAGTGTCAGATTTGTTGTACGTTCTTTTCTCAGTACAAAGAAAGACCACTGCCACCATGAGCCAAGTCTCCAAAATCTTTCCATCCTGCCCACCTGAACAGGAAGTGCCCGTGACTTCCTGCCCTTCATCTTCTTGTGGGAGGTCAGAGGCCTGTCTTTCCTAGATAGAGCAGGTCTGCTGTGGCTGCATTTGAGCTGACCAGAGGTTTTGGGCAGGGCTCGCTGTTAAACCGCCCACTCTGTCTGAGTGTTCTGCCTGATAGAGCGGAGCTGTTTTGGAGCACAGAGGATACATAACACAGGTTACCATAACAGAGAGGCAGCCTGCTGAAGAGCTTGGCCAGTTGGTGCTTTCCTGTTAGCAAGTGCCTGGCACTCTGGGACTTGTTTCTCACCTCCTCCAAACATCTACATTCCTCCAATCCAACAGGACTCCAGTATTCGTAATTCATAAGACAATAATGCCGACGTTTCTGCCCTGCAGTTTCTTTTTTTGGACATTTTTCTACTCCGTGCTTGTTGCTGAGGTGAAGTTTGTTTTGAAGGCCTGAACGCTGCCTCTGCAACTCTGACAGTTTGTTTGGATTTTGCGCTCTCTTTTCCAGCCAAATGGAGAAGAGTGTTGGGGAACAGAGCTGCTGGGTGGTCGCAGTAATGGAAGCCTCCAATCCTGCTTTGTAACAGTCTAAATCCCTCCTCCATTCATTTACAGCACACCAATCTGACTCAAACTTCCTCTCACATCTCCCTGTTGAGGCATACATCCTGCGATGACTGAAGCACGTTATCATCAACAGCTTAGCAATCAAGTGGAGAACTGCTTTGCCTCCGAGGCCATTAAGGTTGCTATTTTTGAGTCAGCAAGGCACACACCTAAAGTAAGTGCAGCTGTGGGGGACACACTGAATCACAATTCCTGTAGCCTTCTTTGCCCTTTGTGGTTTATCCAGTTGGCCTCGGTCTATACACTGGTAACACTGTCTATGACCACATTTGCACTGGAGATTGCTGTTTACATGTTGGACAAAAGACTGCAAAACGTATATCCTGGGTGTCTTCATGCAGAATGTAAAGTCCACCTTAAAAGGAGCTTTGATGTGCTCCAGGTATTAGCCATGCTAGCACTGTGGCTCTATGGATGGTAACGTCGGTTGGCCTGGCCGTTGGTCCGCCACTTTGGTCCAGAGTGAACAACTACTGATTGGATTGCCATGAAGTTTTCTACAGACATTCATGCCCCCCGTCAGGATGAATTGTAATAACGTCGGTGATCCCTTAACGTTTCATCTAGCATCACGATCTGGTCAAAATTTCAGTATTTTCTGCTTCAGATTATTAGGGGCGCGTTGGTGCATTTGGGGTCAAAGTTGAATTTGGTCGAACTTTGAGCCACTAAATCTGGTGGAAACCAGAGCAGTGTGCGTCACTTCAGTTTGCCCCAGCTGCTCTCTCCATTGGAAGTAATGGCTTTGCTCTGCGCAATGTTCATAGCGACCTTGCCTACATCAGAGCCTTACAAGGGAGTGCAGGTCTGCATGGCAGCGCCTCCATTATAGCCCCAAGCTGCCACTTACAGTCATATGAATGGCGCCATTACAAACAGGTCTTTACATGGATCAGCCCACACATGAGCAAGTGAATGAGAGAAAAACATCAAGTGTAGGTGGATACTGCTCTGCCTGCCACCACTGATTCATTAATTTTGTGAGAGGCCAGCCAGAGCATTAGCCAGCGGGTGAAACTGGTCAAGCCTAAAGCTAGAACGGCAGAATTACTGCACGTGTGCACCGGCCACATGTGCAAAGGCACTACAGCACTCCTGACTGGAGACTGAACAACGTTCTCATGTCGGCTGACGGAGAAATGTCTAGAAAGAGCGCACTAATGACTAGCACATTTCCTTTTAAGTCCTCGTGTGTTTTTATGTGAGGTGTATTTACTCTCTCAGCCTCCTTGATTTGTCTATAAAAGTAATGCTTCCCTCCCGTCCTTCACTGCAACTGACCATTAACTTGTAATTGTGGGAACACGGCTGTTACCATGACAGAAGAGATTGGAGAGTACGTTGTATGCCAACACTCTTAACCATGTCATTATATTTTCCACTCAATGGATGACATTTTCTCCATTTTTGAAGCACTGCCAGTTACAGGATTTGCTGAGTGGAGGTTCGCTCTTGACAAGTGGGGAGTTGACGTCATTCCTTGACGTTGCTACGCTCCAGTCCTTTGAACCTTTAGAAGTTTGATAATCTCGATGAACATACGGTCCTAGAAACGTATTTTAAGCGACGCTAGACTGACGCTGAAACATCTCGGCAACTATTGCATTGCTATTCAGTTTTGTGCAGATTTCAATGGTCCATCAAGGATGAATCCTAAAGGCTTGAGTGACCCCCTGACGTTTCCTCTCACACATCTTGACATTTGTGTTTTTTAGTGAAATATCTCAATAATTTGTCACTGTGCCGTAGTGTAGCCTCACAGAGCGTAAGGCTATCATGGCTGTAGACCCTTTTGAATAATTGGCTTGTGTGTGTGTGTGTGTGTCCTCCATCCTCCCTTAACCTTTGAACACCTTTTGTTCCAGAAACCCAGTCATCCAGCATATCAACATCAGAATATGGCTGCTTACAGGAAAACATGTAACGTCTTGTGTTCTTTTTGCACCTGTTAGTTTGATATCACTCACTCTTCCGTGTGACTGATGTGATTACCGGGATTTAGTGTCAAGCCAACGGCACATTCTCAGTAGGTTAATCTGCTTTGAACAACACGCCTCCCTCCCTCTGGCCCCTGTGACATTGCCTCATTGTGGTCACTGACCTCCCATTCACACTCGCTACGCTGATCACACCAGGATCAGTGGCTGTCGTGTAACACCGGGGGATGGATTAGTGTTCAATTAGCCAATACAAAAGCTGTTTCCTGTATTGAGATTGAGAGCTAAAATTCTGGCGTGTTTAAACATTTCCAATTCAAGTTTAACTTGAGGCAGGTGGAAAAATGTTTGGGGATGTACTTAAAATCCCTGGCCTGTGCCTGCTGTCTCACTGCTATCAGACTGCAGAGATGAAAGTGAAAGTTACTACTGACATTGTTATCATTCATCTGGGATTTCCCCCGAACGTTTACGGCATTTATCTGAATCCGCCCAGGGCACCAAAGCAGAGGCGGGCAAATGCATCATTATGTAGGTAAATAGATAAAGGTCAGAGGCTCCTAAATGTGAAGTTAACCCATCCCTGTGATGTGTCCTTCTTTCCCACAGTGCATGCTGGTAGCTTAATTAAAGTCTCAAATCTCTGCAGTTCTCAGCGCCCATTCTTATGGCTTTGTGCGCTGTGCAGTGTGTGGATGGGACCTGCTACAGCCAGAGGGGATAAACCCTAATGACTTTTCCCCAGGCCGGCTGCGTGGCTGGCATTCCTCACTCTGACACACTGTAGGCCGGGGAGGGGCACAACCTACAGGAGGCGGGCCGGGAGCTGGGTGGCTTTGAGGCAGGGTTTGCATCTCACCTTTGTATTTTTATGCGAACTTGGTACGTGGAGAGGCAGAGTGGACAGACTTCTGTGATGGTGAAAAATGCATTACATTTGACACCAGGGGTGGAAGAACTATTCAGATCCTTTACATGAGAAATAAGTAACAACAATTAAAAAAAAAAAAATGTAATCTTTAGCAATGCATTGTATTTTATAAGCTCATGATATGCTTTACATGTTTAAATTTGAAAGGTTACTAGTAACTTTTGCTGTCAAATAAATCTAGTAATCTAATATTTCCCTCTGAAATATACAATGGTTTAAAATGGAATTAATCCAGTAAAGTAGAAGCACTTCATAACTGTAGTGAGTATAGTACTCGAGTAAATGTACTGTACTGCAGGCGGGCGGAGACATTCTGAGCAATGCTAAGCACTTACAATACAAAGTTTAGACAAGCTCTCCGATGTAAAAGGAATCTTCATGAATTGCCATTCAAGAAAAATTAACATGAATCGCTGAGCTCTTATCTTTCGATTGAAAGCTGAAACAAGCCCATTGTGCACTCTCTGCCCCCAACAAACAAACGACTTCTGTTTAAAGTGACAAATCCACTGAGATTTGGGGCCTTTTATTTATATAAAAAGTCCTTCGTCTGCTGTTATATTAGCTGACGTTCAGAAAAATGAGAGGGAGGAAAACCTTTCCAATAGCTTGAAGACAAAAATGAAAGTCTTACGCAGCAGGAAGTCTTGAGACATGTGTGTCATGTAATCAGTGTTTGGTTTTTTTGTCAAAGCCTCGTGCATACAGGAGAGGCAGAGCTCTGCTTGAGGCTTTGTTTTTGTTTGCTCCCTGTTTGTTATGCAGGGATTTAACATTCGGAGGCAGGATTCTCTTCAGTGGCAGTGTCCCTTGCCTGCACGGATAAATAAAGTCAACTGTGGGGTGTTTATGGATGAGCAGCAGTGTGGCTGTGCGCCTGAAGGCCTGCTCTTAATCACGCGTGTTTGTGATCCCGGACCCTGAACAGTGCACGGTTGACATTTGGCCACGGGATACGTCGTATGACAGCCTGCGTGGCGTTGAACATTATGAACGTGCCGTGTATCAAATCCCGTGTACTTCGCTGTGCACGCTGCTGTGCAGATAAACAGCTCAGTATCCCCGACTTGCCTTAATCTCCTTTTAGTGTCTCTCCACTCAGTCTTTAAAGGCACCATCCCCCACTCACGGAGCCGTGCGCTTGGATTTGTCACACCCATCTGATTGGCCGAGATCATTTCTGTCTTTCTCAAAATATGACATGGCTGCTTGTGTTTGTCATAAAGTGCTTCTAGTTGTAATTCCTTCAACGTTGTCTCATTTCACTGTCAAGTCTTACATGACTCTAACAAAAGTCTTGACTTGGATTGATGGATTCTCATTTGATTCTGTTTTGCAGCTATTATCCATTTCCTGACTAGTGACTCACATGAGACTTGCAAAAATGTCAAATCCATCTTAGTTGCTATAGCAGCCAAACTGCTCATTGTGGTATTAGCCTGATCCCTGAGGCAAGTTAAATTTCACAAAACACCAACAACAGAGACGGGGATCAGCAGCAAATAACGAGATTTATTTTTGTCATGAGAGAGTTACTTCTCCTGCCGTAAAATGTGTCCCATTCAACACACATGAGTCCAAATATGCAGTTCAATATTAACTGTCCCAGTCAAGCTATTCTAAAACAGGGATGTTTCCTATAACATGTGTTTCCTCCGTCAGGAAGGGTGGGGGCTTCAGAGAGAGGGGTGTCGGGGCACCGCTTGGTTAGCTAAGGCCGTACCAACAAACTATAGCTACAACAGGAAGAAGGCGGCGTGCCATTCCTGCATTTGCTAAAGCATTTCACAGTCAGTCCCGTGTGTGAAGCGATCAAAAGCTATCACACGGCTGGTTCTTAGTTGTCATACCGGACATCTAATAAGAGTGTGAGATGTGGAAAAATGCCTTTATATTTTTATACGTAATTTTGAATTGCAATATCAGTTTATTTGGAAGATAGTTGAGAAGAGGTTTATGGAAGCAATAACCAAATTGTGATTTCTGTCAAATTAAGTCAGATCACTTTGATCCAAAAATCATATTGAAATCCAATATTGTCATTGATTTTCAGCATTTCCTGCTCCTGCCTGAGATTCCACAGTATAAACAGGATATTTATATTGCTTTGCGTTATACTGTACATGTCATCTAAGCACCAAACTCTACAGTCAAGTTTGATGCTGTTTGGATTACAAAACATTTCCCTGTACCTGTACAATGCAAATAACATCTTTGCCTGCCATCATGGATGACAGTTTCTTGTAGCTGACTGTGGCCTCCCCAGGGAGCTGTGTGGTACGGTATTACGGTTAAATCCACTGCCACTTTAGTGGTGCAGGTGCACGAACATGCATCTCCTCCTCCATCTTGTTTCCCTTGATTGTCAGCAGCGCTCATTGAATGGGGCTCGAGAGGATTTCCACTGATTACCAACAAAGAGCCAACTGAGATTAGCTAATTCTTAAAGGTTCCCAAACTCCTACCACTCCCTCCCTTTATACCCACCCCATCTCCTTTGCACACAGCGTCTTTAAATTGCTACCAAACCAGACACAAAATGTGTGGATTGTCTTGAATTAATACGTATTAAAGATTGCATCACCTTTGCATTTTTCCCCCTTCTTCAATGACCTCTGTTGTCTGGTATATTGTTCTCTTCTTATGTCTCATGCTGTTTGTCTGGTTCCACTTTCACACTAAATCCTGTCTCATGCTGCTTTGCAGTTTAGAGGCTATAAAGATTAATCCCCCCCCACTACATCTCATCTCTACTTTTCTTCCCTCACCTAACACCATCTGCACACCCTAATATATGTGCATACGGTACGGTGCTTCTGTTGGTTTGTTGAAAGTGAGGGAGCTGTTATTTCATCTGCTGTCTAACTGGCTTTCATTGTGGGTTATTTGAGTAAATCTTTCCTAAGACTGAGGATATTACCATTCGCTGCTCCAAACTTGCCACCTGGATTGGTGATTAACTGCTGGATGCTCCAATTGTATTATTATTTAGCAATTATTAATGTATAATCAGTGGTTAATGACTGATGACAACTTTGTTATTAACAGTCCTTTGAGTAATTTATTGTGTCAACTGAAGCCTGCAATAACCGGCATATGGATTTAGCATATACGTATAATGTATCTCTAAATACTCTCTATATTTCTTCACTTGTAAATTAGTTACTTAATGGACACTTTTGTGTTTGCTTTTACACATGAAATGATGTCGAACTTTTTAACTTTAACCTCAGTGATATAATCAGTCGTGTTGCTGCCGCACCTATCCATGCAAGTTTAGACAGAAAATACACGGAGTGCTGTAAGTGAGCGGTTTAGTTACAGCCTTTTAAACAATGTTTTACCTGCACTTGACTAACTGAGTGTAGCTGTTTTGGCGGACCAGTACGGGCTTGTTTCCAGATCTCGCAGCTCTCAGCTTCCAGGCTACATGTCAGAGCCTGACCATGGTGACGGCAATCCCTTCAAAATCTCCTTCACACCTGGACACTGGCCACTCACCTGCTGAGGGTTGTTTAGAGCAAATCACACACCACAATAAGTGATGACAGCTTGACATCGAGGTTAAACTCAGTAGCAGTTTCTACTTTGTACAAAACATGACACCTGGATATTTAGGTGTCCTGCTTTTGACTGAATAAGTTTAGTCATCACTCTGTTTATCGCAGTGTTATCACTAAGTCTGTGTTGGCCTTGGGAGGAAACAGTTCTGCCTCTGTGATTTGAATGTGCTGTGAAACTACGGTTGGCACATTTCTTTCCGTACAGTCCAGTTTGTATTCAGTCACCTCTTCTTCCTGTATGGTGACTCTGGTGTTTTGATGCCTGATCTGCTGGAAATAACACACATCGCATGTGACAAACAATGGCTGCATTATACCAAAAGTCAGTCTGAGTTCAGGGAGGAAAGTGTTGCCTATAGTATAATATCACACAGTGGAGTCACTGCAGAAAGGACCATCACTGCAATCTTCAGTGAAAGAGAGTTTTGTAATTTTGCATAAAATAGCCCATAATCATACTGTGTTTTTGTTCATTAGTTTTTTTTTTGCTATCATTCAATGATATGTTTTTTTTTCACAAAATATGAATAAATGCTGTAAAAGGTTTTTCAGTGTAGCATCATCCTGTGCCTGTAGGTGGCAGTAACAGCATTCATACACTGTTGTATTTGTACCTTTTACCTCTGAGGAGAGCCTCTCAGTACTCTCTATGTGTGTACTTTGGGTCTATGTGTGTGCAGACATCTGGGTGAACAGTATGATCCGTCAGCTGAAATGCGGTAAGAAATTAAGTCATTTCTATAATTGTTCTTATCTTTAATGCTCCCCTGTGGCTGTTTTCTATCATTCAATCTCCTGAGAAAAACAACCTTGAATTTTAAATATACAATTTGATCAGTTTTGTGATGCACTGATAGCTTGGATAAGCAAGTAGTTTTTATATGAGATTACGCTGTGTTGTATATAGTGAAGCCAAAACACAGTTGGCAGTGGTAAGAGGGTGACTGCGGGCCCTTGGGGCTTGGCACTGCTTCAAACCATCTCTGCTGTGGGTTCAGAGCCTGTGGAGAGGCACTGCTTGATTGGTAACATCTATTAATGATAACTGAGGCCACTGCAGCAACCTCACTGCAGATCCGAAAGCGCTGCATGCCACTTAGGAACACAGAGTGCGTGTGTGCGTGTGTGCGTGTGTGTGTGTGTGTGTGTGTGTGTGTGTGTTGATGCTTTTAATTTGTGACTGTGTCCTTTTGTGCAACATATGTTTATTCTGCGCCTGGTGGTCCCACAACAAAGAAAAGGAAGCGGTACCTCTCAGGAAAATGGTTAATTTTCTTATCCTGAGATAAATAAACCATCCCAGAATACCAAGTAAAAGGAAGAGGATGTGGCCCGTGTTGTATTTGGTTTGTACCATGTCAGGAACAGGATAACCTGGCATCACCTCCAGGTCAAAGAGAGACTTAAGTGTAATCCATGTAGCAGTGGCATAAAGTAGCAGTAGGCTATTCAGTCCACTCTGTTGTCCGTTGTGTAATGTAAGAGGTATTTTGCCATTGTAATGTAAACTTGGCATCTAAAATGGGAATCATTTGTCTTATTGAAATTCCAGGCCTGTCTTTGTAGCCCACCCACATGTGTAACTGTATGGCAGTACCCAAATAACCTTTCTCTCAAGCAAACTCTAATTCATATTTTTACTCTAGGAAGCAGAACACTCAACGTTAACCTCTCGAGGGTAATAGCGCTGCTGGCTTTGCTCTCTTTCCATAAAATTTTACTTCTTCCACTTGTGCTGTTGAACTTTGGTGGAGGTCAGTATTACTCTGGCAATATATCCGCAGAACTCTGTAGTGTTCAGGAGAGTTTGATTGAGTTTGAAGGACAGTGGGCAGCGAGAGGCGCCTTTTGTTATGACAGGGTTTGCACACACGCATCAGCAGGAAACAGCCACTTCCTTCTTGGAGTCCCTGGAGAGCTCCAGCTGGGAGCCAGCCCGTTTCATCTGCCCTCCGCTGCTGGATATGTAGGTGAGGTCACTGTGGTCCACCACATTGTGGCCTCTCTCTGGACAAACACACGCGTCTCCCTGCAGAGCCCCCACAGCAGACCCTGGGCATGGAAACATGGCCAGCTGCAGACTTGACCTCCATCCTAGAGAGGCTCCTCAGATGAGATGCCAACTCCTCCTAAACTCCCTTATACTCCCTCTGAGCCATGCAGGGACATTTCTGACTTTGTTGTGTGTAGGATTGTCCACTCCTTAGTGTGAAAGGGGAAACTCAAGTTGACCCTTCTCTGTCCACATGTGCTGGCTTTGATGTTGTTACTTTGGCTCCACCCACCACTTGCTGCTAACAGCTTGAAACTGCTGTGTTAGTACAAGTGGTGTTATTTGGGGGTAAGTTTTTGGGCCACTGATAGTATCCATGTGCAGCAGATGTTGAGACTGTGGCCACTGACTCCAGGTGAAGAAGAGACACAGTTCTTTAATTCGCTGTGTCAGATTAACGTAAAGGGGTGCATGTCTGAAGGGGGTTCTGGATATCACAGTAATATTGTCAATATCAGAATTTAAATCAAAGCATATGATCTGACATCACTGCCATTCTATTTACACATACTGTACCTCAGCCAGAAAACTCGTGATCATATGAGTTCAATTTAGGCCTATATATATATTTATATATAGGAGATGGTTTTAAGTCCTCATAAATTCACAATAAGGAATCCGATTGCCTCTCAATACTATTCATATGATGTAAATCTGTTTAGGTTTTCTGAATGCTGAAAACCTTCCAAAAAGACATAATTCCATATCAACCTCTAATATAAAAACTTGGAAAAAAATTTAACTTGCACTTTACAGCTTTCAGCAAAACAAAATAATCATAAAAGTTATAAAATACATTATAGGGGTCATGCTTATCACTATGCCAGGAAGTGTATCCCACTGCAGAGCGTGAAGCCTTGTTCTAACAACGGCAGCAGAAATCCAGGCAGCGCCAACCACCCAGCAGTGTTTCAGACCAGAACGTATCTCCTCTGCAGCTGCTGCAGATTTGAGCAGCACTGTGCAGCAGAGCTTCCACATCCCACAGAGGATGTTCACACTTGAACATCCACAGAGAGAGCCACGCTGTGCCTCGGCACACTTTACACCCCTCTACCAGCCTCACCGTAGCCTTGCCTGGAGCTCCAACTCAAGATTTAGTATGGCTGACACAGTCCAACTGTGTACCGCTGGAGGATACAGCGCCAATTCATTTGTCAGCTACAGACACACAGTTTAGATATATTCAAGCTTAGCAGGGTCATAGGAATGTGTTTCATGTCAGGCATAAATAATATATACTATAATACATTGATCTTACTGAAGCAGTGTGTGTGTCACACAGTCAACTGGAGACGTGAAACTGTTTCTAAGGTAAAGGACGTGTTTCCTTTCAGCATTTGTTGCAGGCAGAGATGCTTGACAAGGGCAATAGAAAGACGCTGCTACACCTAATGACTCAGCACCCTCTGTCTGACCTTAATAATTCATCACCAGTAGAGTATACTCTAAGCCTGTAGCAGAATACAGTACACAAGAAAACATGCTTTTCAATGTCCATATGAATCAATCTAAGTGTAATGTAAACATTTGGGCTCACACAGCCTTTTGGAAAAAGTGTGATCTGCACTCAGTGTCCCAAAAAAGAAAGAGTTCAAGTCAGTCCTCCAAAAAAAGGGGATTTATGACTTTGCAGTTTTACCATTTTGTACCAGATTGCTTCTTGTTATTCTATAAAGTAAGCCTAAAATCCCTCTCAGCAGCGACAGGGGGATGGAGACTGGATCCGGAGGTGTGAGAAAAGGGATAAACCACAGAGGAGATGTATTTCCCAACAGATCAATGGGTATAATCAAAGTCTCACCCCTCTCTCCCCCACTCTCTCTCTCTCTCTCTCTCCCGCTTACTGAATCCCCTCATCTATGGGCTCAGCTGCTTTCCACCGCAGCTCATCCCATCGTACACTTGAATGTAGTTCAGTGTGTCAAGCACTGCTGAAATATTAACACAGCGGCAGCGGTGCACCATCGTGATGTAAGGGAGCACTTCACTTTCTCCAGGCGTGTGTGTTAGTGGGTTTGTACGGGTGGGCCTCCATACATGCATCTAACGTAAAGAAAGGAGAACATTTCTCACATGGTCGAGCTCTAAAAGGATGTTTACAGGTAGCGTATTGGAGGTTAGCAGGTGGGCCAGTGTATTTCAGTGGGCACAGTATGTGCATGCCACTGTGGCAAGTAGGATATTTTTTTGACAATTCCCGCAGATGCCTAACGGGGCCTTTGAGTGTGGGGGTTCCTGCTGCAGGAAGGGAAGAGAGCAAGATGAACACTTCCTTGTCTTCTCCCCCGTTTCCTCACAATCGGAAGGTGAAACATGGGGAACCACAGCAGGCAGGTTAGACAGCCGATCTGTGTAGGCTTGTCAAGAGTCTTTAACACAGGTGGATTTCCATGTTGGCTTTTGTTGACAAAGACAAAGTGTAGCGACATGAAAGTTATTTTTCCAGCTGCTTTTTTGCCGCTTTTTACAACATCTCTACTGCTTTCCTACTTTTATCTTTTGTCTTCCTGATTGCAGCCCTGGGGCATTTTAATCAAAGGCCATGCTAGCGGATGAATCATTCCCTGGCATTTCAAAAGCCCGTGTATGATCACATTTTGCCGTTCCACTCCCAATATATCTGTGCACTTGGCAGAACGGCCAGCTTGTGATCAAGCAGCAGCAAATCTTTTATTGAAAAAGAAAACACTCCTTATTTGATGTCTTGGCTTAAAAGGTTTAAATCCTCCCATGTCCTTGGTATGTTTTGCAAACAGCAATTTCTCTGAGGCTCAAGTCAGGTCACTGGGTTTGTCACCCCATTTCATTTAATTTCAGTAAATATGTAAGGCCTTTTTGGATTATTTCATTTGTTTTATGAAGTATTTAACAGACTGTTCTCCATGCTGTCCTAACAGATTTTTCTATTCATATTGTATTATTTATTGCAACATAGGCTACAGCATAGTGCCGCATATTATATGCCACCCATTCAGTGTGATTCACCCGCTTGTTCTGCCATTGGCCAACTGAACTAAATAAGCATTCAGCCATATTGCTGTTTGCCTGACATGGAATCAGACTCTCCCTCTGGATATAAGACTGCATTTAGTCTAACCCATTTATTTCACAATTGTTCATCTGGCTCTCAAAAGGAGTCTCATTTTGTGGAGTTGAAATTAAAGGGATTCATTTATTCCATGTGTAGTAAAATCTACATCCAACTGAAAAGAATGACGATGGGAGTGAATTTGAAAATGCACAATAGTAACTCAGTGGAGCAAGTCACTTGGTAAGCGAGACAGATGCATATACAAGCTTGCGTTGCACCGAAGCTCAGCATTGGTTGAAGCTGCAGCAGAGCTCACACAGCATCCTTCACCCCCCCCAATCCCTCGTTCTGTGCTCTACCTCGCTCACTCACTCACTGTATCTCATCTGCTGACTGAGGTATTCCTACGAGCACAGATTGGGGCAGCTAGGAATTACACTGAGACTCTTCCCTGTGTGTGCAGAATTTCATTCTCCGGCTGTCTTCCTTGGCTCCCCTCTCTGGATCCTTTTTGCCTGGACGCCAGCACTCTCTCCCCCCGGTTCAGGAGCTGTGGATTTGTGGGTCCGAGTTAGATCATGGACCAGGTAGGAGCAGGGGATGATCAAGGATGATCAAACTCGGTCACTGCAGGCTCTCCTGACTGATGCCTGTTTGGACCTGGAGGAATGGGGTGCACCACCAGCACGGTTGTGATTGACGGGCTGCGTACTGTCTTAGAGAGGAACTGTAGTGGCTACATCTGTAAGGGAGCAGCTGAGCCCATTGGGCCATCCGAGGCTGAGCGAGCGCTGAGTCGGAGAGAGTCGCGTGCATTGCCAACACCGAGAGTACAGGTGTGTGTGTGCTGACACAATATGTATTGTGCTGTTCGTTACATTCAAACTGACAAAACTATATAAATAAGAATGAATTATTTTTATTAATCTGTTATTTGTATGTGAAACTGATTTGTTTTGTCTATAAAATATCAGAAAAACATAAAAGCCCAAGGTAACATCTTTAAATTTTTGTGCTCTCAGGCCATCAGTCCAAAACCTAAACATGTTCAGTTTTCTTTGATGCAAAAGAAAGAAAACCAGCAAATCCTCATGCATACAGTATTTGGAGAAGCAGGAAAGCAGTGACTGTTTAGCACTTTGCCTTGACAAACAGCAGCTCAGTGAGACCTCTTCTCCTTTCAGTGTGATGGCAAATGACAGTGGATCTTTGTGTAAAGGCTCCTTTCAAAGTAGCTTTTCTGCTCAATCAGCAATCACATAATGCTGCTATATCATAAAAGTATTTTGTTTTAGCACTAAAGTATACAGTAGCCTATAACCAGAACTTCTCTTTCAATGTCTGAAACATTCACATTATACTGTAGAACTGCTTCTAAGTGGGTCTTTACTTTGACATGTTTGCAAATGCTGTGTTGTTTCCATGATTTATTCTTTTAACTCGGCTGCTAATGCAGGACAGGAATATAATAAATGATTCACGTAGTAATAATTTTAGTGCATCTTTGTAAAGTGCAGTCTTTTCCTCTGTCAATGAAACACCTGCTAATGTAGTTTCATTTAGCTGGCACTGGTTTTAGTGCCTTTCACATTTGACGGATTATAGATGCAAGTACAGCAACAATAATCATCATCATCCTCATTTCAGCCTAGTGAATATGTATCCATGAGTGTTAACAGTATGAAATGTAGGGCAGTAGCAGGGCTGGATCTTGCCTCTCAGTAAGAGCTGCACGGGTTAAAGCCTCTGTGGGCAGGGATGTGGGTGAGGGGGGGACAGTGAGCTCTGTGTCTGCTGGAAATCAATCATCGCTCTTCATCTGTGAACCGGCGGGCTTGGCAGAGCTTCTGCTGCTCCGTACCAGCTTGTCTTGCCGTTCTTGTTTGTGTTTACTTACTACTGTGTGTGTGTGTGTGTATGTGTGTGTGATGTCTCCTTCCCGTCGCTGGTTCATCAGATTCACAGCAGAGAGCTGAGTGACAGTGGTCCCAGCTGAGAGCCGGGAATTAGGTCAAGGGCATGGTTGCTTCTCTTGGCTCAGGGATGGTCTTATCATCCCCACAGGGTCAATTAATCCCCTGTCGGCATTTAGCAGTCTTTAATCAATAGTTAAATGTGTGCAGAGGATGTGGTTTGCATATTTTAGAATACAACCATATGGAGCTGTGGAACCGACAAATGGAAGTAAAAGATCAGAAATCAAAAATACAACATCAATAAATAATCCAATACAAATTGAGTTTTGAAATAAATATAATACCCGTTCCCTTCACCTCGATCAGTTAAATCAAATAAATGAACTCCTATTCTATTTATTTTTTAGGTCCTTAGCATTTTTGCCATCAGGCTTAGCATCTGTTAGCTATGGCTGTGAACTTCTATTTAGTGCTAGCTAGCTATGTTTGTTAGCATTCGCTGATGGCATCAGTTGTGTGCTTCAGTGGAGCAATCCTGGACTGCGTGGCTCATATACAGTATATCACATATATATAGACTCGTCTAATAACGTTTTAACACTAACTTTAACTTTCTCCAAGAGTGTCTCAATTTGAGCAGCAGCACACACAGTCGTCTCTATACATGATGTGGTTTCTCATCACTATTTGCACCTTTTTATTCCTGTCCTGGATATAAAAAGATATAAACCAGTATGTTTGCCCTTTTAATTCCTTCTGACTGCAGCAGGTCATTATCCCAGGGAATTTAAAACAGAGATGATGGGGTTAAAGGCCAGGCACACACTCACTTACACTCACACAATCGCAGACAAAGCTGTCTGTGCGATGCTTATCTGTACTTTCTAGGCGTGGAGTAAGTAATTAAATGGCCCTATTTTATTTATTTCTGCTCCGTTATTTCACTCGCTGATTACAACAGCTCTGCCTTTTCCTTCCTCAGGAAGTAATCTGACTACAGAAATAAAAGTCACTGGTTTGCGATAATGCAATGCGTATGCTATTGTAATTCAATAGTGTCATGTTTCTTTCTTCTTGAGAAGCTAACAAGTCTTTCAGTGTTCACGTATCATCATTCTTTGCTTTCACAAAGGTTCGGTTTCCTTCCTTTATTTCTATGAAATGTTTGAAGCTGTAATGCTGTAACAGAAGTGCTGAAGCGTCTGCTAGTTTTATCAGAGGAATGTTGCTGCAGGGAAAGAAAGAGAAAGTGGTGACATCAGCTTGGTCAAAGATAAAAGTGCCTTTTATCTGATGATGTTTTGGGAGTAATGTGTCTGACTTAGACCTGTGATGGTTTTATTTTCAGTGCCATGCCTAATGAGTTAATTAAGCTATGCTTATAAATTCTTAGTTTTGAAATACTTGGTCTGCATGTCATCAGCAAGAAATGATTTACAGATGAATTACATGTAATAGAATGAATTACTCGACTAATGCTCTCCTTTCTTCCCTGACCAAGATGCGTCATGTTCTTGATGAGCATGTGCATTTAATATGGGATTGTGACATTTTTGTTTACCAGTGAGCCTATTCATAGGCATAGTGAGCATATTCATAATATGGAGGGCGAAATAAATGCATGTTATAATTATTCTGGAAATAGGTAGATGAATAAATGTCTTTCATTTATTTTTGCAAGCTTATAAAGCAGGATTAGCCCCAATTAATTACCAATCAATTAATTATTAATTATGATGCATTCATTTATTCAATTATGCTTTTTTGTCCGAATGTATTTCAGCTTTTGATTGTATTTTATTTATGTTATGTATTTATTGAATTAAATTTTAAGTATTCTGTTTTTATTTATTTCAATATTTAGTCTTTTATTCTATAATTTAAATATTTCTGTATTTAAAGTATTTCTGAATGTATTTATGTGTTTATTTAAACATATGTATTTACTGACGATTAAGTCACTTTTTGTCCTCCATATCATAATTCCCTTAAATAATACTCTCAGATACAGTCCATATCTTTACATAAACATCTAGTCTGCTATGCTGATGTTTTCTCTTTGATGTCTCTCTGAAGGTGGAACATTTGACAGATAACCAGCATTACATACACTGTCTTCACCTGCACATCTGAGGACACTGACAATCGATTAGATCACCCTCTTTACAGGTTTCATGTCTTGGCTTATTGGGTTTACAGTATAACGGCACACTTTGGCGACTGGGTTGTTGCTTCCTACTTTCTCCCTGACGTTGCTTTAACTGGGGCTTCAGACGTCACGGCATTGATGTTGTCCGTGTTTGTGTTGCTCACTTGCTGACTGATACACGGGACCATTACCTCCAGCACTCCGGCTCATGTACTTAAAAGACATTCTGGCAACAGCAGTTTGATTTTCCCACAGATTCGGCGGCAGCATTATTCATAGTCAATACTGTTAGTTACATTTAAAACTTGCAGTGATCAATAAAGCTGTCCTAAATTCTCATGTCTCGATCCGTATTAGCCTTGCATTTTGTAACAATGATACCTTTTAAATTATATTACTGTGAGTACTGCTGTACTCAAGACTTTATCATTTTCTAGCTCTGCTGTGTGAGATGAATATCGTTGCCTCATGATTATATCCTGTTATTTTTGATGCCATTGTATCCCACATCCTACTAAAGTAATGTTATTAACAGAGTGTGTAGACGCGGTGTGGTGTCATTATTACCTCTATGTTAAAATCTCATTCTCAGCTCACAGTTCAGTACCCTCTGGGGGATGGACTGAAAACAGGCTGCAGAATGGTGGGTCCTGGTATTGCTGTTGTAGTGGGGCGGCGAAGGGTGGGTCGTGTTATTGTTACATTCCAGGTTACACCCTGTTTTGCTTTTGCTCATGCTGGAAAGGCCCAATGATTGCATTAAGCCCTTGTTATGTAATCAAGAAGCCCAGTTGTAGTCCTGTCCAGGCTGAAAATTACAACTTGATGGATGTGGAAACCTTTGTGTAGAAGTTGCACAACGATAACAACAAACACAATGAAATGAGAAGAAAAAAGAGCAAGAACGACCACCAATCCCCCAAATCTGGACAATTATAGGCACTAAAGTTCTGTAATGTATTGTATAGCAATATACTTAAACTGGTCAGAATTGCATTTATATAAAGACAAACTACATCATTTTGATTATTGTGGCATAGTAAATTCAAATCTCCTCTCTGTCATAAAATGACTCAGTGGTGACACATAATAGGAGCCAACAAAAGTCTTAAACGTTCTTTAATAAATTATATCTTAGAAAATGACATCCCTAATTGGTTTTAGCCCAACTCCAGACCACTGAATCACTGCCCATGTCACCGATATAAATCAAGTGAAATGAAACAAAATGGCACTTCAGTATCATTATCAGCCTGGGTTGGTTTTCATGCACATAATTCCAAAGTGTATTCATCAATAGAACAATCTGTTTTTGTACATACGCACTGCCAATTCATTTGCACTGACTACAGGGCATATTCAACTGCATTTGAGCAGAATGCACTTTTTCCAAAAACATCCTGCCTTGCTGCTTTATTCCATTGGAACATTTTGTTGCTCAAGTGTTTGTTCTGCCACTAAAAGGGCTCAGTGGGCCTTCCTGCTCAGACCCAATGACAGCTTGCACAAAAGAAATACATTTGTATTGGTTTCCATGGAAAAATCTGCATAACATTGCAGCGTCTGATTTTGACTTAAGCACCAAGACATAAAATGTGAACGCTGACACATCAACGTGTACTTGTTAGTCACCTGCGAATCATGTACCAGCCCTGCAGTGTAGAGAGGAAGTCTCTCTAAAGTTAGTTATCTCTTATTGCTGCAGATTTGAGATGTCTGGGAGAGGAAGCCTGCTCAACAATCCAAAACTCAGTTTATATACTGTATCTATATCTATATATATATATATATATATATATATATATATATATATATATATATCGTGATGACAATCATACAGCGTTAACATTGGTTCAAAATCTGCTGCAGCAGTAGCAATGACATGTGAAATCAAATGTGATTCTGCATAAATTAGCTTAATTGTGATTTATGTTGATATGAGAAATTTAATATTATGATATTGATTTTGACTATAATACAAATCCCTGCGTGGGGCCCATGGGGGCATGTGACACTGTGAGGCGAGCGTCTGGAGAGCTGGCCTCCCCCTCACCTTAAGTTCAGACACAGGCGTGAAAAGATAACATCCTCCCCTGCTGTGGCCCACTGAGGAATCTGTAGGTCGGACCCACTCGTGGGTGGGTTGACTGCTGCGTCGTGTTGGAATGCCCCTGAAGCAGTTGCATCAACAAGCAGCGAGACAGAAGCTGGGCCTGATCTCAACTCTGTGATTACTAGCAGTTACTGCCTCAGCTGCAGTCGGGCAGTAGATCCAGGCCAACAATAAAAATGTTTGTCCTTCACAGTTTGTGATGATGACTAATTTGATTTACTGCACTACTGACAGAGAGTCGAATGACCTGCTCTTCAGTCGTGGTCTTTAGCAGTTGATGTGGGTCAGGATTTGTCCATGTTGTTTCTGAAGTGCCTGCTACAATGTGATGAGCTCAGTCTGGGAGCATATCTGGGATGGTTATGTGGAAAATCACTGCTAAAGCGCTGCATCTGATTCATTAGTTGGTGCCCTCATACTGTATGTGTTCTGCATATTATTCTTGAGTGGCTTCTTTGAAAATTGCGCGACTCATGTGATTGAAGTGCCCCATATTGTTGTCTCATTCTCTCCCAGCTTGTTCTTCTTGAGGAATTATAAGCCAACTCTTGTTTCAGTTGTCCCACACAAAGCACAGTCCCTGAGCAGACTAATATTTGAGGAATGTGTGTATCCTTTGTTTGCCATTGTCAACCCTGTGTAACTGTGCAGGTGGATAGTGTTTTGTGTGTGTGTGTGTGTGTGTGTGTGGGTGTTTAACTCCCCCAGGCAGCACAGCTGAGTGTAGGAGGGGCCATCGCCTCAGCCTGGCTGTGAGTCCACTGCTTAGAGACAGACAGAGGACTCTGAGAGAGGAGGGGGTACGCGCGGGTCTGCGAGGAGAAACTTCCCAAACTTTTTCCAGCACCAGGATTTTTCCTCCGTCGGATATGCTGGCTGCCCACTTCTCTTTGGGATCTAGCTCGGAGATATCTTACCACAGCTGTTGACAATGCAAGGAAGGGCTAGTAAAGCTCCAAAGAAGGAGTTGGTCATTGAGAGTCCGCAGCAGTACAAGGGCTCGGCTGAGGCTGAGGTAGACACGGTGCCACAGGTGGTGGTAAGTCATTCAAGGAGTTTGTATAAAGACACGTGAGACTATTTGGTTTATGTTAAAAAATCTGTGTTGGCTTGTCAAAGCTGCTCTGTTACAATGTGCGGTCCTGTAAAGGTTAACCACAGCCATAAAGTCCCGAAGCAGGTGTCATGTGAGCGCCTGTGCTGGCTCACCTTGGTCATCTTTTTCTTTACGCACAACACTGCCAGCCCACATTCAAAATGTGCAACGTTAGCACCAGCATAGAGGAATGTTGAACTTTACCCACACTAAACTACCTGGAAGGAAGCAGCGCACGGTTTCCTCAAGTTTATTCTTAAAGATGACCTCAACTTGTAAAACATTTTTTATTTGGCTCAAAAGTCAGCGCTGATGACGGAGGTCATTTCACGCTCTGCGATGAAGGTATCCAGTGGGCTGGATCTCTGCAGAGCCATCTGAACAGTCTGTAGCAAAAGATTTAATGCATCAGTCAGTAGAGAGGCACTACACAGCACCATTGTTCATCGCTGTGAGAGGGTGCAGTGATGGGAGGAGTGGCTGCTGTAGCTGAACAGCTGTTAGATCACTGTGGAGAGGGAGTGGAAGAGATGGCATCATAAGTTTCCTTTTTATACTCTTTCCAGGCATGTTTGTTGACTTAAATATACAGATGTGGAACATGCTGTTCTGGTCGGATCATATTTTTCACTGTATTCAAATTTGTTTATGGTGTATTTTAGAAATACTAGAAATGCAGATAGATATTTTCAGTCTACAAGACATAAAGTCAATTTGTGTTTTTAAACGGACTGATATGGCAATAATACGGTAACGTTGTAACTAGGTCCAAGGTTGACTATGGTCAGCACTGTGGGTTGAGGGAATGACAAAGCTCTTTCTAATTTATGTTGATTTTCTTACTCAGTGCTGAGTGTACTGTGTGGCTGACCACCTTCAGCCACTGACAAAGCACCCAGAGGAGTGTGGAGGGAAACAATAGTCAGCAACAACAGTGGGGTTAGGAATCCATCACTGGTTAGAAGAGGGCACTGTCCCTTTTAATGGGGTCAAACCCTTTAGCAGCCACTTCAAATATTAGAATGCCTGTTAATTGCATGCGTGCAGTAGCTTCAGCTCCACCACAAGTATTTGGGACAGTAAAAGGTTTTTATGGTGAAGGGACCCTTTCTCTTTGTGTGAGGGTGTTGAATGTCCCGAGGCCGCCTTTCACGCCTGACCCAAACCCCCTCTCACTTGCAGAAGCTGTTATTTTGGTTTATCTACTTCTGTGTCATTGTCAGTG
Source organism: Gadopsis marmoratus (assembly GCA_036023855.1). Taxonomy (NCBI): domain Eukaryota; kingdom Metazoa; phylum Chordata; class Actinopteri; order Centrarchiformes; family Percichthyidae; genus Gadopsis; species Gadopsis marmoratus. Next base: position 29,060 of record JAVQJF010087622.1, read on the forward strand.
GGTTATTTTTCCAGGACATTGGTAAATAATGACAATGTAGGTTTGTGTACTTCCTGTTCTTAAGGTTTCACTGTCTGGTACACGCTGTCTGGTCTGTGTATAAAGATGCAGGCGTTTTAGGTACACACAGACAGCTTATCTCTCTGATGTCTTTAATTCCTTCCTGACTTACCTGTCCTGCCTGCAGAAATCTCTGAATCAATCTCTCTCGTTTTTCTCTCTCATGGTAGAGAGAAAAAGCAGGTAGTTGAAGTGTGACTGAATGTACTTGTAACTACATTTGTGTTATGTTCAGATAAAGCTGTGAATTAACGGTTGACTGATAATGTAACAACCTGCTGTAGCTGGCAGACATGGTGGCACCGTCTCTGGTCTGGTATCTCCTCCCTGTCCTTGAAACTGATACAAGGTCCTGCCCCCTCTATCCTCGGGCTCTCCCTCCGAGATCATGCTAGCATTATCAGCCCCAGATGTGGACGCAGCGTTCAAGCTGTGCTGTCGCTCAGCCCTGAAGTCTGCTGTTTATTTTTCACTTTGCCGTCTCCCTGGATGTTAGATTTATCCTCCCCACCCATCAGCAAGAAGGGCTGACAGCTTACTCTCGATCTAATGGCTACTGTATCTTTGCGGTGCATAAGCTTTCTCAGCCTAGGCCACTGAAGTTTAGTGGGTCAGTACTTCAGCATTATGCAGACAATATGACATGATGACATGATGCACCACAAGTCCATAATCACCTTAGCCACATCTGCTCTTGCAAGCTCAAACTGCCTTCTGTTTTGGAATTCTCTGCACTACATGTAAAAGACAATGATGGAGGTTTGTTTGTTTTATGCTGTATCTGTTTGGCGACGCCTGAAGTTGCTCAACGTCCTCCCGGATCCATATTCCTCATATATGCTGGGAGAGAGATCCTTCCTCTGTTGCTGATCATGAGGTTTCTTCCATTTTTTTCCCCCATTAAAAGGATTAGTTTGGGGTGTTTTTCTCATCAGAATCGAGGATGTCGTATACTGTAGAGATTGTAAAGCCCCCTGGAGGCAAATTTGTGATTTGTGATATTGAGCTGTATAAATAAAATTGACTTGATTTGGCTAGAGGATAACTGTGATGTATGTAATGAGCATTATTGAAGTGGAGTGGGATTGTTTCCTTGACACACATGCCATGCGTGTTTGTTCTCACGGAGCGATAAGCTCATCAAGACTTTCCCGCTGCTGAGGAAGATGCATTTTCTCTGTGCAGATGGAGCAATGATAGATTAATCGGAGTGTATCTAACAGATTGTTAATAACGTGAGTAATGCTTGACAGCGTCCATGTCAGTGTAAAAGCACAGCCAACCATGAACCGCAACGTACCCAGTTCATGTCCAACCGGGGGTCTTTGTTGAATTACCCATCCTTCTCCTTCCTAATTTCCTGGCATCTCTCTACTGGATCTAGCTACATAATAGAATAATATGTGAAAACATAATATAAAATACATATATCCTTCTAACCCTCCTAAAAGCTGTGTCTTTGCATGCTTGTTGCCCTTAGTAACGAAGTAATTTTGGACTTACTTCACATTTCCCAGTAACACAGTGCTTGTCTGTATTCTTCAGGTGAAGCCGAGGGTGATCGAGCCGCTGGACTATGAAAATGTGCTGGTGCAGAGGAAGACACAAATCCTCAGTGATGTCCTCAGAGACATGCTGCAGTTCCCCCTGGAGGACTTCGAGGTGAGTTTCACACCTGTTTCAGGTTTCATGCTGGGCTCAGAGCGTCACGTCCACATTTAGAAAACTGGTTCGAAAGCCTAACTGTAGTTAGGCTGGGTTTTGTAAATGGGTTTATGTTGGTAGAAAGCAAGTAGCGTTTTAACTATGGACGGTGAAGGTAGTGGTAGGGAGTGGTAATAACACTGCCAGAGTTAGGGCTTTGTTTCCATCGGAACTACTTGGGTGACACCTTGGGTGAAGAATATCCACTAAATAATGCGTGTTGTGCAGTTTTTTGTGCTCCATAACAAGGTCACATCATTTATTGTTATCTGTCCAGCATCATTATTTACCCACCCACTTGCATGCTTTTCTTTGTTGCGTTAGTCTGTCTTTGGCCCAGGCGTGGCCAGTGTTGAGATTACTGGGTGGGGTCGCTCACAGAGGCTTTCTCTTTGTTTACCTCCTTCCACGCTGTAGCGAGAACAGGGGTCGTGGGCCATCTGTTTAATTGGCTCACTCTGTCTCCACTGTTGTGACAGAGCAAGTGTTATCTCCCGCCACACTGTGCAGGACGTACACTCCCTCACACTTTCCGCGATGAGGAGGGAAAATCTAATATCTAAATTTTCCCCAGTGCTGGTGCTTCAGGAAATGAGGCTTATTTGCAAGATGTACTTACCAACAGCAGCAAAGAGATGTACGGTATATCCTCAGTATATCCTGCCTCTCTGTCTCACGGTCCAGTGGAAATTTGATAGAGTCTGGGCTTTTATTGTTGTAGCTCTCCTTTCAGTGAGAGAGGTCTTTGTTTCACTAACCATAATGACTTTAACGTCTTTTGTCTGAATGCCTACATTGGAGAATAAGAGCGTTTTTGATGATTAATGTACTGTAATGTTACTATTAATTGTCATTTTAACGTGCTTCCTATCAAGCCCCTTTCCCGCCTCCATGCCATAGTCAAATGGGTAGGGCAGCTGTAGTTGATTTCTGTGTAAGACCCTGACACCACATCTCTAGAGGGAGTAAAATTCCAAGATACTGTACACAAAGTGTTGCAACATTTTTAGATAAGAGGGTTTTCTTTTAAGAGAATCAGAAGGAAAATGTGACGGGGTGGCTACACCTCCCAATAACTTGTGTGTATTGTATAACTTGGGTAAACCTTTCAGAAGCGTTCAGTGCCATAGGATTAATAATCTGTATGTATATTTTTGACCCTGTATGTATAATTTTGACCCTGTGTTCATTGTAGAAAACAATGAATGAATTAAAACTTGTTCACCAAAGGTTTCCTTCTTTGTAATGTAATGTGATAACTAACTGTATTTATTGTTTATTCGTATTTGGTGTGCATTGTGGTTGTTGTTTAAGCTGTCGCTGCTGACTGAACAGCAAATTGCCCCTTGGGGATAATAAAGACGTCCTTGATCCTTGATCTATGAAAGATGTATCTTATACCATCATTCTGCCCCATAAAATGAACACTTCAAAGACATAATTGAAAGCCCAATATTGCCACGACATTCATGTCCATGATGAGCTGTAAAAAAAAAAAAAAGCTTTGCTCATATGATAGCACTTGAATGCACCAAATGGGTAGACCTTTCAAATCATTACCATGCGACAATAATATCTTTTTAACAAAAATTCAATGTGCATGCATCTGAGCATTATTTGATATACAGTATACAGGATGGCCTTTTCACGTGACAACTTGACACAAACCTTTTCTATAAAAGTGGTGTTTGTGACTAAAACCACTATCTGACCCTGATCACTGAACCTGGTAATGTTGCTTGTTAGATGTGTGATTTAGAGCAAAGAATCTTTTAAGTGACTCACATTTACTGTTCTGTACAAACTCTCATTAACGAAGCTAGCTGTGTGGAATAGAATAAAAGTGATAAGGCAGTATCTTTGGGTTTGGCTATGTGTAAAGCCAGGGGTTGTTACAGTTTACCAGCCTTGACTTTGTCTTGTCTTGTATCATGCTCCTCCAGCGTGCTGCTCTGAACATAACATACCAGCTTTACACACAAACAGTCCGTTGTCAGGGACTGACAGGTGATTATGACTGAGTGAAAAAAAAACCACGGCAGGCACAGTGAGTGAACCTAACATCTGTTTCGGTTCTCCCCAGGCTCTCGTTCAAGCAAGGGTTAAATCAGCTTCTGTGTCAAGGCCCTCTCAGTGCTTTTAGTGACAGGAGGTACAGCCAGTGTGTATTCATACAGAAACCTGAATATGCATGGAGACGATGCTAAGTGTTACTGTGCTGGCCAAAACAGGCAGAAAGAGCTCCTCCGTCTGTGTTGTTATTTTTGTATGAATCCTATTTTTGGCTTTTCCTCAGTAATAGCAACCACTATCAGGCCTCTATCTTATCCAACTGGCACATCAAAAGTCATGTCTGGTCTTTTGAGAGCTAGTGTTTACATCATGACCATCTGATTTTGATTTCCCTCATCTCCTTGAGGTATACTTTAGGCCTAGGCTCATCCCATCACAGAGCACGGATTAGAACATTATTATTTTTCCTTTACTTTAACTACTTTACAGTTTCCAAAAGGTTTCAATAATACAACATGCTGGATAAGGCTGGTGATGTTCTATATTTTTGTTATTGTCAACAAATCCCATGAAAACACCAAGACCAACATGTTAGTTTGGCTCTCAGTACTTGCCAACTTCCCTGCCATGTCTGTGTGGCGCTCAGCCCCAAGATCCATTTGTTCCTACTGAGGATGTAGTTTTTAAAAGTGTGTCACAAAAGTATTTTTATCACTTTTTTATTAGCCACTCTAGATACAGATCCAATACTTCAGTTTATGATCAAATCTCCGCAAGATTATTGACATTCACATCATCCTCCGCTGTTTCACGTGTTTAGTGCGAATTAGCAAAATTAGAATACTGACATGCTAAACTACGTTGGTGAACATGGTAAATATTATAGCATGTTAGCATTGTCATTGTAAAAGGGTTAAATCATTTACAAAAACATCTGGGCACTGTACTTTTTAACAAACATTTCATAAACCATAGTAAACAGTGTATTTGTTGGGGACTATTCTTAGCCAAGGATTTGATACGCTGCTCAGTATTTATGGCAGCAGGACAGTGTTTGTGGGATTCACTCAAAACAAACTATAGTGTGCATGTTCATCTTAACAAAAGGTGTGGAGCTTAGGAAATATGAGACAAGTGCTGAGGTGTTAATACCTAAAAGCACACTTGGCTGAGGTTAGGCTGAGGTAGGAGGATGATTTTCATATCAACATGTTGATGGAGTCCTGCTGAGTGCAGCTATATCTCGTGCTTACTTTGGGCTTATTTCACCGGAGAATCCTGTGGTCCTCCCTGGCGACTTGTAGCCCAATTAAATGCTTCCTGTCGCCCACTTCCTGGCTTCCTCTTACCTCCATACCTGTTTATTTCTGCTGCGTGGATTGCAAAGATTGTCATCTCCCCTACAGGAAACCTGGCTAGCAGAGAGGAAGGGGAGACGTCAGGTTCACAAATACGAGCTTGGTATGGAATTTGTTGTAGTTGACACGACCAGCGCTCAGTCAAATACAAGGTAATTCAGAGGAACAGTGAGGCAAAAGAAAGAGACATGACTTGATGATGGTCACTTTGTAAAATACTGTTGTTGTTTTTTTTGTTCTTGTTTGTTTTTTATCTCTCAAACCAGCCAATTCATTTTGAACTTTTTTAAAACTAGATTTACCCCCTTTTTTTACAGTATTTGAGCAGGATGCATTAGCAGTGAAATGAGGCACCACAGCTAAGAAAAATACCACAGAGCTGCAACTAGCGATTATTGTTATTTTTAGTATATTTTCTTGATTAATCGATTAATTATTTCCTTCATAAAACAGAAAAAATATGTGTTACAATTTTCTAAGGCCAAGGGTGACAGTCCAAAACCCAGATGTATTTATTTTACAATGTTATAAACAGAGAACGGCAGCAAATCCTCACAAGTGAGAAGCTGAAACAAGAGAATGTTTGATATTTTTCCTTGAAGAAATTAGTGAAATGATGATTAGATGAATCGTTTAATCTATTAATCATTTCAGCTCTAGTATACTATATTACCATTGTTACAGTACAGAGGAATCACTTGCATGGTTGTGTCTCGCAGGGATTATATGTGGTCAAATGCACTTTATTTTTACATTTCAGAGTTAATCCTCCTGCCAAGACCTGCTGGTGATGTTGCACGTAACAGTATTTCACTCAGGGCTCCAGCTTTCACACTACTGCTTGAAAATAACACTTAGCTAAAACTGTGAAAGAGTAAGATATACTGCCATGTTAAAAATACTTGATATACTTATACATTTTGAACCATTGCTATAATCTTAAAATATACATGAATGGGAGTCAGATTCCATCACACCATGTCCTTCACAACTTACTTCTGGAGCCAGTCCCATTAAGAGTTTTAATGAATGTGAGTCAAGAAAGAGGAAATGTGAAGTTTGTTGCCACACTTTCTCCACGAGTCGTGAGTTCTATTGTGTGTTGTTTCTGAAACACAACTCTAAAAAAATGAGGTTGAAAAGTGAGTTGCATTTATAAAGGATGCACTTCTTTTAAAATGTGGAAAAATAACAGTGACATTTAAGCAGCGTTGGTCGTATATGTCAGTCACATATGTATTTGTGGATAAATGTGGATGTCCTCATAATGTCCTTACCCCGTCAAGGAAAGGAATTATTCTGTATATGCAGACACACTAAATTAAAAGGCAAGGAGATTATTCATTTTTTTATGAGGTGCAATTCATAAGGGTATAATTCACTATACTGGATCCCCTGACTTTTCTTCTAGCGTCACCATGAGGTTCACAGGTTTCGAGTGAAATGTCTCAACAACTATTGGATGGATTGCCATGAAATTTATTACAGACATTCGTGTATCCCTGGGGATCACCTTGGTTATTCTCTCACTTTTCAGCCGGCGCCATCATCAGGTCAAAATGTTTGCGGCAATTCTTTGATTTATGACCAAACATCAGCAAAGTTAATGACATTCTCATCAGCCTCATGCTCATGCTAACACGCTAAACAAACTTGCTAGACATCAGCATGTCATTTTGAGCATGTTTGCATGTTGACATTAGCATTTAGCTCTAAGCAACACGGTGCAAGTGCAGCCTTACTGAGCAGCACTTGGTGTCGTATAAATATGATTTGTGGCTTTTCCTTAAAACAGCAGAGCCTTGATTTTTGTTCCCCTGTGAAACTACTGTTTGGCTCCACTGCACACTGAACATGTTGATCATTAGTGAAAGGTTTGAACGAAGCCTTGGAGTCGCTGAGATGCTGATTACTCACAGTGTGCCTGTACAACAGCGGCAGAGAGCCAGACTCAGGCTGTGTCTGTGGGTCCTGGAGCTGAACAGTATGGACAAGCATCCTGCCTCCCTCACGTACTTGCCCCTTTGAACCCTCAGAAAGACATCAGTCCTTTCTCAAACATGGAATAATATTTGAAAGAACACCCCAGAGCAACTGTGTCCAGCTGAGACCACAAACGGAGTAAAGGTGTCCAGCTTGCGCAATGTCTTCCACAATTTGTTTCAATTTCACTTTTACAGTTGTCATGTTTGTTGTAATTTCCCACTTCTGTTTCTCTTGTTGAGTAAAGTTGCTTTGTTTTGCAGATTTCGACTTTGAGGCGGCAAGGTAGAACACTCTACCCTACAGTGCCTGAAAATGCAGAGAGGGAGGCCCAGAGTCTGTTTGTCCAAGAGGTAAGATGATTTAAAGGCCCTGAAAACATCTTTTCTTAATCATCTTCTTAGTAACGGGGTCCTGCATAAACACAAACGTCCAAATTTAGAACAGGTGTTGGTTCTGATGCTTTTCTCACTGCTTTGAAATATGGAGGACTCGGATGGAAAGAAAAGGATGTCACGTATTTGTTCACTGTTTATGAATTCATGAATATTTAATGCTATTGAGAAAACCAAGTTTTTAGGGGCTTTTTAATGTATAAAATGATGTACAAGACATTCACAACTTTTCCAGCTATAAAAGCACTGCTGGGATATTCATACTCTCCTCGATAGGAGTGTGACGTAGCTTCAACAGAAGCACTGGAAGTAGATAAAGACTATGTTGTAAATATTGTTATCAAACCAAATACGAAGATTAATTTATCTTCAACGTAAATTTAAGGGACATAATGTGGATGTTCAGGAGCAGAACTACGGACACAGACAGTGTAATCTTTATGATTATGAGAGAAACCTTTTATGCTGGTTGGTATTAACACAAATAAAATACACAAAGCATAAATAAATAAGTTTGCAAATCCATTGTTTCTATCATGCACAAGACATTAAGGAAAAACATCCATGCACTATAACAGATTATACAAAGACACTGCAGAACAGTGACACTAATGTGAATCATTACCCAATTTATGGCCTAATATTAGCAGCAATGTACATAGCACATCACAGCAGATCAGGAAGGGGCCTGTAGAAACTGTAGAGTAAATAGTTTCTGGGCTCATTGCAGATCATTACTGGAAGTAACTGGACTGTCTGTACTGTCTTTCCTCACTAATATCTGTTTATGCCAGTGGTCGCAGGAATGATAAAGTGCAATTAATTTCTACAATCCACAAGTTTATCAAACTTCTGGTTATTTTCTGTCAGTGTTGGTTTATACTGCTGTCTGTCTGTGCCGAGTCACGTCTGCTTCAAAAGGTTCGTGGCAAAGGCTTCATTTCAATCTTTTTTCAGCAGTTAACCCACACAAACATTCGTAAGATGTGTTTATTTAGTAATTTTATTGCAGTGGGAATGGAAGAAAAAAATGCGGTCCCAGTTGGTGCTGATAAAATTTTAAATTATGGCTACAGGACGGGAAATGTGTTTTCCTCCAACCATCACAGTGGTTTACCATCCGGCCCATGCACACTACTCTTTCTGTCTTTTTAAGCCATAGACCAACTGGCTGCTGACAGTTCACCTTCCCAGTCAAAGGTCAATGTTTAGGGAGCCTTGTCTGAAGTCATAAAGACACAGAAACTCCCTGTGAAGTGTTGTGTGACATCACCAGGACAGCTGGACCCAGCCAACCCAGCAGGAGCCTCTCTGTTTCCGATATCTCTCCTGATCAGGTTGCAGTTCGTCTCCATGTCGGAGTGTTTCTCGTAAACGGCACGTATTTCTGCTGAAGAGATACCAGTGAGCTACTCCTATCACTGCCTCTAACAATGAACAGATGTCTCGTTTCCAAGTAAAGGGAGATAGAGATACACTCCCTCCCAGTTTGTGCTGGATGGTTAGGCTGAGGTGGAGTGTGAACACTCACCATACACCCATTTTTCCTTCAAGGATTTCACTGCATAGAGGCTTTAAATGTAGCTCAAGACAACCACTGTATTGTACTGTAGAAAGCAACAGTAAAAAGAAATTCATCCGAACAATTCAACACACTTTCTTTCAAAGTATCTCGTCTTGTGGATAGGTTGCTTTTTCTGCCCTGTGGGCTCGCTGCTGAAATTTGAGGATTATCAGATCAGTCTAAACTGGAGAACTTACCATTAAAAAGGGAACTCCATCGATTTTACACATCACAGTCTGTTTACAGATCTTGGAGGATACTGATGCCTATTGTGAAAAAGTTGTATAAAGCCTCCTGTGTCTCCAGAGGGAGCTGTGCAAAATCTGATACATATTTCAGCATTGGTTTTGGCTGAAGACTAAAAGTCTGAAAAGGAATGAGGAGTTGGAAAGAACTGAGCATACCAGACCTCTGTAGCCCACTACTCATCTCTGCTCGACGCTACATTAGCAGCTACTAGCATACACCAAACTGCAGTTGAGTTGCATTGTGGGTAATGTAGGCACCAGGTTATGTCAAGGACGAACAAAATCAAGGCAATATCTCAGGTTCTGCTCCATCGATTTGATCTTTTTTTTTTCTAAACTGTCTATTGTAAGTGACAATGCTGTAGGAGTGCAATGCTAAATCATTGGAGTACTCTTTTAAAGGCATCAGTATGCTTCAACCGAAGTGCTAGTCAGATAGTTGAACAGCATCTGAAACCCCCTCCCCCCACAGCTTTGGACTTGGGAGAGGTGCTTCAGACAACTTTGGTAACTTTCCCAAACCAACAATCTGACAATTATGCCTGTTTCATTTAACAATTGACCAGCTGTGAGATATTAAGCAGACTTTTCATAACTTCATAACTTCTTCTGCTCCTTTTTGAGTGTACAACCAAGTGCAAAACCAAGAATGACCATATTTAAATGATTATTTAATCTCATCTCTCTCAAAAACTGCCAAACTTTGTAAATTTGGCAGTTTTTGGCACGTTTGCCTTCAGACATGATTGGGAGACACATCTTACCAACTAGTTCCAGTCGAGCATACAGACACCTTAACACAGCCCGAAAGTACTACTACACTGTGTATGTCACACTAATTTGTTTCCATTGTCTTCTCAGTGCATTAAGACCTACAAGTCTGACTGGCACGTCGTCAACTACAAGTATGAGGACTATTCTGGAGACTTTCGACAGCTTCCAAAGTAAGTCTACAGTTAAAATCCTCAACACTACTGTACACTATATTCACAGAGGTAAAGTGGTGCCAAGACATTCTTATGATGGGCAAGTAAGAACAGCTACTCTATATAATATATGGATGCCAGAGTTTAGTTAGTTTTAAACTAAAAAACAGGTCACCCAGACAGACTGTCACCTTTTTGTTTCCTGCTTCTGACAAAATGTTGCTGTGACTTAATGACAAGGAAACACGGCATACAAATAATTCTTATTTCCGTGCAACAAAAGAGTGTTTCCTTTTTATGATGCACTGGATGATTCCTGACTGCAGCCTGTGTGGAAACCACCCTCATTGTCCGGAGATTGTGTCATCAGCTCTCTCTCGTCCAGCCTCTTCCCTAAAGAATATCTATTTTACTGCCAAGATGTTAGAACATGAGTTGACAATGACCTTGACACCATCACTGCTGCGAAATGTTCTGTCACATTTCTGAAGCTGGGGAAGTTTAAACAATACACCCTGACACGGATCACCTGTAAAAAAAAACTCACCCTATTTTCAGTTACCTTTGGCTCATCTTCATTTTCACCTTTTCACCTTAACATGCTTCCATGAACCGGCAAGTAAACATGTAAAATATAATTCATCTGCTAAGTAATTAGAAGCAAGTTACTATCTGGGGCCAGATGAATGTGTTGGACAAAAAAAAAACAATATTTGGTTTTTAAATATATTGGAGAAATGAAGATATCGAAGTTGCCAATACAATGTGCAGAACCAGAGTGTGCAGTTACCTTGACCTGTAGTAATCTTTTGTACTTTGCGATGATGTTATGTGTTGGTTTCTGTCCTTGTTAATTCATACTATACGTACTTGTTAATTAGATTTAATTATTTTACAGCAAAGTGTCCAGGCCTGATAAACTGGCTGTCCATGTGTTCGAAGTGGATGAGGATGTTGACAAAGATGAGGTGAGTCTATGTTTGCTTCTTTTCTTCTTGTTTTTTTTTGTCTAGACTTTTCATCCCTTGACATACCAAAACCTAATCCAATCAGTAACACAGAGTATGAAGTACATGTAGTTGCAGTGTTTATAGCATGTCGGCATTATCCTGTTTCTAGACTGCATATTCACCCGAGATTATTTAATTTGTTAGAAACCCGGCACCAGAAAAGACAGCATGTCCCAAGTCATCAGTTTTGCCTTTCCTGTTTTCATTAAAGCTGCTAAAGAGATAAAAGGCATTTTTGTGTCTAATAGCTGGATTTAATGGAAAGAATTAAGTGTAATTAGACTTAAATACTTTTTCTGGCGCACCATGTCTCCAAACAGGCTTTTTATATTTTACACAAAACAATTTCCAAGCCACATTTGGATCTTTTCATCCTCTTAGAAATTATAGCACTAATTGAGTGGGTGTGTGTTTTTGCACAGATGAAATGAGTGTTTGTGTTGTCTTTGGAATAGCTTAAGTGCACAACGAGGAGGCTCATAAGTCAGACATACAGATTTTACTTCAAAGATGATACAAAGCTGTGGCTGAAATCTAACATAAAGGTCACGCTGCCTCACAAGATGTATGAAAATGATCCTGACCTTCTGTCCTCACGTGATATGTCAAACTGCGCCTCCTACAGGCAACAAGGTGTCCTTCAGTATTAGCTGAAATACAATTTTGGGGGTTTTAGAAAACAGCACTACAAAGTGTCTCGTTTCCCTTTAACTGCGTGTTAGTTAACGCAGCTGTGATTGAGGAAAGCTGTGCCAGGTCGTCCCAGGTCAGGGTCCGTCCTGCTGAGCCTCACAGTCGTCCCCAACCTCTGACAGGACAGGAGGAGCAGGACTTCAACACAACGAATGACAAGATCCAAATCACTTTTCATTCAACTCCTCTCCTCTCTGTCTCTCTGTGGCCTTCAACTCTTTTAAACCCTGGATGTTGCTCCTGCAGATGAAAGAAAGGGATCTGAACTCTTCCTGAAATCCCCTGAATAAATAACTTCTTTTTTTTTTTATGATTGTGTCTTCTCTTTGTCTGACTGTAGTTTAGTAATGAATGAATGTTTGGTTTGCAGATTTAATTTTTATCTCTCCTTGACAAAGTTTTCTGCATGAAATTGGAGTTCAGAAAGAATGGACGCATTTATTTCTCTGCCTCTTTAGGGACCGGTGAATGTTGTCTAGACACTGATCGGGAGAAACGAGAACTGAACCTTTCCAGATGCCTTTCAGATCACTCCACAAGGCACACTGAAAATATTCATTCCTGCCAGCACTTTTAAAATCCCCTTTTGCTTTATTAGACTCAGAGAAGAAGAAGTGGGGCTGGACCAGGATGGAGACATCTTGAAAGGCCATTGACTCTTCCCATTGTGTGAAATTGTCAGGGTTCCACTTCCTCACTGTAGTTTTTCAATGTCGGGATGTGTAACTGTAAATGACACATCTTTTGTTCATGCAGGGCTGACTTAAACCAGGACAGGGTTGTAGAGTTTGCCCCCATCTCTTCTTCCTTCGTTACTCCCCTGACTGATTTATTTTAACAGATGATAGCTGGTGGATCGTGTGCGCTTTGTGTTCGGTCCACGCTTACCCACCTTTGTCGTGGATCTGCTGTGAAGATCGAGGCGTTTATTTTGTTTAAGAGTCACAGTTTGTTTAATGTTCTTCTGCCTGCTTGTTTGGACTGAGACAGACCTACATCATGTTGGGCTCTGTGTCCTCTCAAACCACAACATCAAAGTGTTTCTGCACAGTGAGGCAAGGCTTTGGCAGGGTGCGTTAAAAGCATAGTGATATGACGATCCACTGCAAATATATCTAAATTAAGTCATGGTGAGTCTTCTGTAAGCAAAGGCTTTTAATATATTAATGTGTTTCATCTGCTTATCCATTTATTTGACAATTTCAGGGTTCAGCATTAACCATTTTCCTATGGACCGTGGCTACAAAAAGTTAATTTGTGGCCACCAAATACTCCATGCAGGTGGCCCCTTGTGGTCACCAAGCTATATCCCTATTCTGCGAGCCTTCGCCAAAGCAACATTACATTTCCACAAACATCCCGATTCCTTCACACCTTTTAGTTCAATATTTTATCATTGTATCTGCGCAAGGAAGCGAGACTGTGAACCCAACTGGTCGAGGCAGATGACCGCCCACCCAGAGCCTGGCTCTGGTTGAGGTTTCTGCCTGTTAAAAGGCAGTGTTTCCTTGCCACTGTCGCCGAGCACTGCTCGTGGTGAAAATGTTGGGTCTATACATATAGAGTTGGTTTAGACCTGCTCTATATTAACAAGTGCTGTGAGATAACTCTGTTATGATATAGCGCTATATAAATAAAATTGAATTGAATTGAACTAAGAGAGAGAGAATATATGTACCATATGTTTACAAAGAACTTGAGTTTTAAATTTAAATGAATAATTATACAAATATATTTTCATTCCTATGCATGTCTTTTTATTTATTGTGTCACAGTTAAGAAAGGCTGTCTTATGTTGTGTTAAATTGCCTTTTCTGGATTGTTTTTACATGACTTTACATTTCGGGCCACCAAAAATTTACTTTGGTCACCAGATTTAGGGGCTTGGAGGTCCGTGGGAACAGTCCTTATTAGCGTCTATCCCCCAATTTCTTGAAAAAATGAAAAAAATTATTTTTACTCCATTGTGAAATTTGTGAATATGTTACATTAGGGAAAACAAGATTATAAGAATCAGTGATAGACTACGTGCCCTGCTGAGATGTTTTCTCCTTGCAGTGTGTAGAGTATCGGTGTGTATTAAACTGTGTGATGTCGTGTCTTTGTCTCCTGCAGGATACGGCCTCCCTAGGATCCCAGAAAGGCGGGATTTCCAAACATGGCTGGCTGTATAAAGGCAACATGAACAGTGCCATTAGTGTCACCATGAGGGTGAGACAGCGGGGAACGCCACATTTAGATCTGAAACAATTAGTCAATTAATCGATTAGCTGATCGGCAGAAAATTAAATGGCAACTGTTTCGATGGATTCATTGATTGGCATTTTTGCTTGAAAAGTGGCTCAAACATTTGAGGGTTCCAGCTTCTCAGACATCAGGATTTGCTGCTTTTCATTGTCTTATAAATAATTGACAGTTAAACCAATTTAAATGATATTATCAGGAGAGTGTAGATTTCTGTCTGGAGTCTAATCTTTTTTTATCCTCTTTTTAGTAACAATTTTATTTAACAATTTCAAAATAACATTTACATAAGAAAATAAAAAACAAGCAAACAAGACAGGGGGATTGGGTTGGGGTGTACACGTGTCTTACTCAGTTGTCCATATTGTCACATTCAGGTATGTTAGCATTTGTGTCATTTTGCAGTGAAGGTGATCCATTTCTCTTAGGTCAAGGATCAATTTTGTTTATTTATCCCATAATCACAAAGTTGCTTCAAAAGGATTTACAATCTGCCCAACACAGGATACACTTAATCCTTATTCTATCCATTGTAGTATGTGAAAGGTTTAGTTATTGCCTTCTTACAGGCAGGCTTCTTATGCAGCGGACATGAAAACTGTTATAACCAAAACATTGATTTTTTTTTTCTTCTAACACTAATTGGAAGTTATTTGTTATTTCTTCTTTTTGTCTCAGTCGTTCAAGAGGAGGTATTTCCATCTAACCCAGCTCGGAGACGGCTCTTATAATCTGAACTTCTACAAGGATGAGAAGATCTCCAAAGAGCCCAAAGGGACCATTTTCTTGGATTCCTGTATGGGTGTGGTTCAGGTATGCTCTAAAGTATTCCAGTCATCTCTGTCTTGAAGGCAGTGATTGTTAAACTGCGATGACCCTGGACGACGCATTACCTGCTTTGCCAAACAGGATATCCCGTGGCCTGGTACTTTGTCAAAATTAAAACACCATTTACCGGTGAATGAACTGAGAATATGGACATAGAAACTTCCTCTTCACAATTCTTTTTTCGGTAAAGGTATTTTCCCAACATGCAGGGTAAAACATGAGCTGTTTCACTGAACCCCGAACTCTCCTTCCCCCCCCGAGGTCAGGCTTTACTGCTGACTCTCAGCTGGTGAAACAAGGTGAACGCTGAGGTCTCATTTGCATGCACTTTCGATCGGCCTCACAATCAATGCCACGTAGGTCAAAACTCACTGGGTGCATCATCATCGGCCCACCCAATAGATGGTACGAACCTGATTTTACTGATGAGGAACCCAGCTGGCATTAATCAGATATTTTTATATCATTTATTGTGGAATGAGGAGGAAGGTGGAGTGTTTTTCGCAGGACTGTCTGATTAATTCATAATGTGGAGGAGGGAGAGTTATCGTCCCCAAATGTAGAAGGAGGAGAGGACTACACTTGGTATTTTAATGCTTTAAGAATTTTGGAGGGTTAATGGTGTCCATGCCGTCCCGAGTTCCTCGAACCTTCACAGCATCCAGTTTTCAACCAGAGAAGTAAAAGTGAAGTAAGACTGCACCTCCCGGAGAAACATAAGCAGATTGCATTGCACATATTTCTGTGCCATAATATACATTTTTTACAAAATACAGAAAAATTTAAGTTCCTCTATATTTTATATCCCAAAACCATTACTTTACCCTCATTAAAACAAAATGTCTGAATAATATTTTATGCAGTTTTCTTAAATGAATGCAACAAAACAAGGTGGATGTACTAATCAAAGATAAGAATAGAATTAATAAACACAAAAACACATTAGACAAAAAAGAAAAAAGCAAGACATTTGTCATAGTATTTCAACATTTAAGATTCCCTGTAAATAAATGTAAGTGATACCTACTGAGGACCACAACATTCTGAAAAGTGTACCCGTACAGTCCATACAAACTCTGGATCGATGCTGTGGTGACCAGAGGACGGGGGACTGTCTACAACATCCAATATCACAACTAGAGTCCGACCGATACTGGATACACGTCTACACATAACATACTCAACATAAACAAACATTGTTGATGCAGATTGCTCAGATTTATTCTCTAAAGAACTGGGACCAAAACATGCACTGGGCAGGATGTCCCACCGCCAAGAAACAAACCTGTCAATTCTCTGTTGGCCAAACTATGCAATGGCGACACCACTTCCAAAGTGGTATTTGGATATTTGTTGTCATTTAGGTTTTATATATGTGCAACAAACCCATTTAATTTGTACCAGTTGTACATTGTACACAATCAGGTAGCAGACAGATTGATTTAGTTTCTTTCTTTCTCTGATGCTTCTTTATAGTCCATACTGGTGTTATTCTACTAGTCTATTTTAAGTGAAAATATGTCAAATTAAGGAGATTGTGTGCTTTAGATGGTTATGAGCTGAATATGATACATAGCCTGCACTTTAATCAGTAAAGTGAATTCTGTTGGTGATTAACCTACTGCTAATGGGCGCTACAGTAGTTCAGTAGCACTGCACAGCCCCGTGTATACCATATGTAGTAGAAAGTAGAAAGTCACAAAGATCATGTGACTAAAACTCAACCTGCAAAAAAACTGCTCCGTAAGTGGGACTGCAGATGTTTAACTGCAGCTGTAATGGCATGTGGAGTGAGATCATACTGAGCCTCAAGCTGCTCCTGCGCTTTGTTGAGGTGCCAGGATATGCTCAAGCACACAGAGCATTTGCTGTGGGTTAACAAGGCACAAAAGGGCTCAAAAACGTAAGCTGATAATTGTGGTTTGAGGTTTTATTTTCTCTTTTCTCTTCTACTCATCCACTATTGCAAGAACACAGATACTAACAATATTCTAAAAATAATTTTGACTGGATTGTCTGCTCCCAGAGGATGCGTGCATCTGTGCTGTCTAGAGAATTGAGACCGGTCCTCCTACGTACATCAGGAGATTAAGTCTGTTTATCAAGACTACAGTTTTATTTCCCCCCTCCATGTTTTGTCAGCCTGTCTGCAGAAACAGTAATGAGTCTCTGTTCCAATCACTCCCACTCCGCTGTTTCAACACTGTAGGCAAGCTACAGTCCACCGGCTACTGACAATAATGAGATGACTTCTCTATTCCACTAAAGAAATACTGCTTGAATACTATTAAAATGTTTAAGCAGAGTCGCTGTTTCATGGATAAACTGCGGCTGAATGTGCAGTTGTCGGTTCTGAATGGGCTGTAATGGAGAGCTGCTAAAGCCCAAATGGGACACTTTGGAGGTCATACTTTGGCTCTGCAGATCCAGCTCACTTTCTGCTGACTTCTCTCAGCAGCTCCGCCTCACTTTAGAAAGTCTCTGCTGTGGTCCTGGCAGAGCTGTAGGCTTTGTTATGCAGATGGAAATATCCTGACCCTCCCTAACTCACACGGGCCATTTTGCTTTCTGTGGGAGTTAAATTAAATCTGGGTTTACCTTCCCATCTCGTTCCAAAACAGTGCCTCACAGTTTATAGATTTCTGGAGCTAAATAGCCACATTTTTAGTCCAGTATATTGTGATTGAATATTTCATTTGCATACGCACACTGTATATACAGCTCTGGAAAAAAATTAAGAGACCACTCCGAAGTTCATTTTAGAAACCCAATGAGCTAAACAAGGATAAAAGGCTCAGTAGAGCTGTGGGGAACTGCAGAGTTGGGTGATTATTTTGATATGATGCGGGCATGCCGCGTCAACTGAGGAGACGGAGGAAGCTAGCGGTTGTGCTTTCACATCACCGACAACACAGGAGCAGAGCGCAATCTTAATCTGCCATTAGAGATGAGTTCACATACCTATAAATAGTAAAACCAAAGAACTGATAATTTTGCAGTGGATTCTTAATTTCTTCCACAGCTGTATACTATATATATACATATACTGTATTCCATCATTCTTTGTTTTATTCTTGTTTACAGTTTATAGAAATAGTTTCACTTGTATATACACACTGAATGTTGTTGTTCATTGTTGCTTTTTACATATATTTACATTTGTTTCAACTACTTGTATCTACATATAGTTAAATGTTTATGTCTACCTACCATTGTTCAACTTTGTTGTGTCTATTTCCATCTTCCTGTAAATTGTTCTGTGTGTAAGCACAGGGAGAGCCTCCAATAAGGCCGATTCTGTTGTGCATCCGTGTTTTTGCAGGCTGAAACAGCATAATGCAAGGAAGTGAGAGTGAGTGTAGAATTAAAGTGAAACAAGTTGTGATTTAAATCATAAAACTAAGAATGTGCTGCCTTCTGGTAAGCTGGCAGGTGTTAGATGTTAGCTTTGGATAGTTAGATGAAATATTCCTTCAGCCCTGCCATGTCCACAGTTGGGTATTAGATTTATAAATGTCAAATCTTGGCAACCATCAACCCCCCCCTTCAATAACAAAAAAGCTCTTGATGTTTGACTCAGTTATATAATTCATATGTTTTTTTTCTCTTCTTTCCTGATCTTGTCAAATCTCCCCCTGTGTTGTGGCGGCAGAACAACAAGGTTCGGCGGTTTGCTTTCGAGCTGAAGATGCAGGATAAGAGCACCTACCTGCTGGCCTCAGACAGCGAAGGAGAGATGGAGGACTGGATCAACACGCTCAACAAGATCTTGCACAGCAGCTTTGAGATTGCCATGCAGGAGAAGCGGAATGGAGACATTCATGATGGTGTGTGTTTGTCTGTCTGTCCATATTTTTCCAGCTCCTGAAGAAACGCAAATATCAAATGGAATATTATTTTGTGTTACTCTTGTCAAAATATTATCCAGCTTCGTGACGAGAATTATTTATGTTTTTATAGTCTTGTGAAAACACCCATGGTTTAATTAAGAAATCTTTCTTGCAGATTGAGATACTTCAGACAAAAGCAGTGTTTGGCTTCTTAAAGTTATCAGCGATAAAATGTGTCGAGCTGCAACAATTACTCAATTATTTGATTTGGCAATTGACAGAAAATTAATATGCAACTATTTTAATAATCAGCTAATAATTTTGAGTCACGTTTTATGAAAGAAATATCCAGTTCTGGCTCCTTAAATTTAAATAATTTCTGATACCCTCTTTCATCTTCTGATTGTAAAATGAATCTTTGGGTTTTGGACTGTTGGTTTGATTTGAAGATGATACCTTGGGAAATTGTGATAAACAATTTTCAGATATTTTATAGACAAAATGATTATTCGAGAAAATATAATATATAATCGATAATAATAATCGAAAATAATCCTCTGTTACAGTCCTAAAAACCTGATCAACCTTAATTAACGTAGTTCATTAAAAACGCTACAATGGTTTGTAAACTAAGGTCTTAAGATGAAAAATGCCCTCTGTATTATATCCAAAATGGTAATCAAGCAAACTTGAAGATGCAGATCATCATTATCGTCTTATTTATTCCAGGATACTTTATGTACCTGAGGATGTTTTTGAATGAGACATTGTCTCACTCACTACTCGTGGCTCACTTCTCCCCTAGTTCTTCCTGGCCCTGTAATACACTGTAGGCCGTGGTGTCAGACCACCCAGACTTTTAATACTCTCCTCCTATCAAATGGGAGGCTTAGCCACGGAGGAAAGACCCTGAATGCCTCTTTACAAAACGCTCCACTAATCTTCCCTAACTCCTCTGCTTTTATTAATCACGCTGTGCTTTAAATATGCCACTGAGACCTGCAGTATCTCCATCTCAGTCCCGTACAGTTGAATTACTGTTTACCGAATTTTCACATGTCAGAAAGAGATTAAGGAGGTTTTACAACACAAGGGGGGTTTGTTTATGCTCGACAGTCTTTGGCCTGGATTTAGTGATTTCTTGAATCTTTTCTGTTCCTCTAGATGATGATCTTGGAAAGTCAGACAGCTCCTCTGGCAGCATGGACAGCTTTCAGGTAGGTCACACATTTGGTATCATCAAATGGAATTGCAGCGTTAAATCTCTGTTCTTCATTGAAGTTGTAAGGACGAGGACCTCCTTTGCCGCAAACATGTAGCTTGGATTTAGATTTAAGAGCTGCTGCTTACACACCTAATTTCTCATTCATTTGTTTTTATAGATCTATTCTGACGTTAAACACAGACCTCTTGTCATGTGAGGAACTAAAACGTCTCAGAATAATTTCCACAATATGACTCTGTGATTCAGAGTATTATTTGGGTTTCAGGCAAACGTAAACACTGCAAATTAAACGTCTGGCCTTTTAAGCATGCATCCAACAGCATTAAACATGAGATAACCAGTAATGGAAAAAGCTGACACTTTATTTGACATAATGACACCTGCATCAAGAGTTTTAAATAGTTTTGAGGATAGAAATGTCTGTGTTTTTAAAATGATTTACCGACTGAAGGCATACATGCTGCAAGAGCTTTTTACCCCCCAAAATGGATATTTAGTGTTTTAGAAGAAAGCTCTGGTACGCAATAGTAAAGAAATGCATCCTGGTACCTTCTGACTCAACACTGAGCCTGTCTGCCCAGCGAGATCAGCCTGTAAAATATGAAGCCTCCGTTCCAGATGGGCGCAAATGACAAAAATGTTCTAATGATAAAACCAACTGACTGTAAATCTCTCAGACGGTGCTCCTGGCGTTTTAGACCGTTTGTGATTTAAATCAATTTAGGAAATGCCTTTCTTCTCCTCAGAGCACAAGAGATATAGAGTCCAGGATGAGGAGCGAGACCAGATTGAAGCTGTTCACCCTGGACCCTGAAACACAGGTAATTGAGTGTAAAGCACATTTAAATTCAGCTGTTATTATTATAATGTGGTAATAAGATCCATCCAAACACTCCCTTTTGAAATGTAATACCCTCCATTGTCCTGTCTTTTAGAAACTAGACTTCTCTGGAATCGAGCCGGATGTCAAGCAGTTTGAGGAGAAGTTTGGCAAACGTGTTCTGGTGAACTGCAATGACCTCTCATTCAATCTGCAAAGCTGTGTGGCCGAGAACGAGGAAGGACCAACAACAAATGTAAGGCTGATCTTTTTCTGGCCACAATAGGCCCTAAATGATAGAAATATCATTATCTGGCTGACTAAAGACGGATGAGATGGTTTGTTAGAGTGTCCGGATGGACTCCGCTCATTATTTGAGCCACTGAAGGACTCCTGTTGGCATAGCAACCAGGCTACTGGCTTAGTAACGGCAAACAATCTGTATAATGGAGTCTGATGTCCTGCTGTCCCTCCCAACAGAAACTGTCTATTAAAGAGTCAACATATCATGTGTCCACAGTGTGATGTGACACACACACCAGCTCCCTCCACCGAAATCTTAATGGAAAAGCTACTAGCTGTGCATTAGAAAGGGTTGCACCAATCAGGATTGTGACACCTCAGCTCAGGGTATCTGCCGATATCAAGTACAAATACAATATGAGTGCTCGCTTTGTCCCCTAATTACAGTCTGCATACCTTTTTTGTTTTTACATTTATTTGACTGATGTTCACTGAGGTGATTTTTAAAAAGTAATGCATATTTGCATAGTTAAAAATGTCCTTATTACTGTGAAGATCTGGATCTATGTAATTCTGTGCACATTACCTGTAGTGTTAATTATTTAGGTTGGCTGAGTGATATGTTGCAAGGAGGACAATTAAGTGATGTATTACATTGCTGTCAGAGTCCAGTTGTCCAGCTGTTGAAGTGGTCTTTTTATTCCCCCCCCCCATCTGAAAGTGGTTGACAAAATCTGGGGAAAAAATGTCAAATCAATCATTAGCTTGCTCTGTCTCCTCTTCTCCAGGTGGAGCCATTTTATGTCAACCTGTCACTGTTCGACATCCAGAACGGCAGGAAGATCTCCTCTGACCTCCACGTGGACTTAAACCATCCGTCTGTAAGGGGAATGGTGCCCAATCCTGCCAGTCAGTATATGAATGGGGGAGGGGACACCCATCCTGAGGGGCAACGGTTGGTCCACGGGGTGCCAGAGGCAGCCATGCAGTATCCAAGACAGGTAATTCACGTTAAAAAACAAAAAAAGACTAAAAGGCTACAGCCAATAGTTGTTGAGACATTTAACTAACAAACACAAATGTCAACCTGCTGGTGGCACTAGATGGAAAAGTCAGGGGATCACCAAAGTCATTAAGATTAGTTTTCTGGGGAACGGGAATGTACAGAATTTCATGGCAACCATTCATCCTATAATTGTTGAGATACTTCAGTCTGGACCAAAGTGACAGGCTAAAAAAAACTTGCTTGCTCAACAATTCCCCTGTTTAAATGTGTCTTTTGTTTCATTTTCAAATCTATCAATTCAGATGTAAAATACATATTTAACACTTTTTTCATTGTCTCCACAGGGAGTGTTCTCGGTAACATGCCCCCACCCAGATATCTTCCTGGTGGCTCGCATAGAGAAGGTTCTTCAGGGGGCAATCAACCACTGTGCCGAGCCGTACATGAAGAGTTCAGACTCCACCAAGGTACTGACCCACCCGCGAACTTTCTTCACCACCCTCCTCCCGGACTCAGCAGATTCCACCAGATTATTCCACATTATACACAGATAATCATCTTTGTTTTTAAATGCTAACCAGTTGCATAGACACTCAACAGAAGCATTGACTTTGGCTGTACAAATGTGGTTGTGCACCCTGAAGGCACCGCGGTGGGTAGTAATGTGATTCAGGCGAGAAAGCATGTGAAATGTATGTCTGAAAACCTGTTGGCGTATCTGCGTGTTATTTTTTAAGCGTGTGCAGGGCTGCATGGGGGTCTGAGTGATGGAAGCTCAAATCACACTGTGTTCCTCTTTTCCACTAGGTGGCACAGAAGGTCCTGAAAAATGCCAAACTGGCATGTAGCCGGTTAGGCCAATACAGGATGCCTTTTGCCTGGGCAGCAAGGTACTTTACCTCTCTTCTACCAGCAATATATGGTGCAGTCTTTCAGGAAGGACACAATAGGGATTTCAAATACAAAACCTAAATCACGTATCATAATTACATCCTATTAAATGAAGGAGTTACATTTATATTTATTCTCTCTTAAAAATAATAATTTACATTAAGCTATTGTGAACTTTTCAAATTTTCCTCTAATGCACCTGGATTACAATTCATTAGTCCACATTATCATTTTGTGCATACAAGCCAAAGACCAACACAACAATAATTAAGTTCACTGTATAGATGTAGGGTTAAATAAGATTTGTTCACTTAAGATCTAACATCAATTTATTCCATATTCCTTTATGATTATAATTTTTCGGGGCTCTTTTCACTATAATTATCTCAATAGTTAACAATTATTAACAACTAAGTCTTATGCTGGTTCTACCCTCTTAAAACCCTCTCAAAGACGTTTTCTGTTTTATATCAGTGTAAAATAAATACTGTGAATATCGTAATTAACCAATTATGGAAGTTGCAGCCCTAGACTGTAAATGTTCTTTCTTAGATTAATGAAACATTATCATCCAAGTACCTTTGCTTATTTAAACAAGGACGTAGGTGTGTTCAGGACAAGAACATGTCCCTGACTTTTCTTTTCCTTCTTGCAGGCCTTTGTTCAAAGATGCTTCAGGGACACTTGACAAAAGTGCTCGTTTCTCAGCCCTGTACAGACAGGACAGCAACAAGCTTTCCAATGACGATATGCTCAAACTGCTGGCTGATTTCAGAAAGTTAGTAATTCATCTATGAGTGCTCTGTACTATAAATTTTCTGAGAAGTCTCGCAGATGTTCTGGAAAGGAAAACATGGAAAATGTGTTCCTATAGGTTGCACTTTGGAAAATGTGTGTGTGTGTGTGTGTGTGTGTGTGTATATATATATATATATACCATTTGTCTCTGCTCATTCTAGTCTTTGGTAAATGATATCAGAGGCCTAACCAGAGTTTATTTTCTTTCCTCAGGCCAGAGAAGATGGCCAAGCTGCCTGTAATCCTAGGAAACCTCGATGTTACCATTGACAATGTAGCCCCTGACATGACAAGTAAGGCCTCTAAATTCTCTCCGTGCAGCCAACATGACGATGAAAGCTGTTCCTGCTCAGATCAGATTGTTCACGTTGTCTGCAGGCTGTTTATTTGGTCTCCCTCCCTCCCTCCCTCCCTCCTGCTTCTGTATATAGATTGTGTTACCTCATCCTACATTCCTGTGAAGCAGTTTGATGTCAGTGAGAAGACCAACATCTTCTTTGAAGTGGAGGAGTTTGTGCCGTGCATAGCCAAATGTTCTCAGCCTTTCACCATCTACAACAATCACCTCTATGTCTACCCGAAGCACTTGAAGTACGACAGCCAAAAGTCATTTGCAAAGGTATCGCAAACCTTTATTGTATAGTGTTACATTGCAGGTTTATTGATACAGGGGGAGGAATGTTGATGACTTTGTCCTCCATATGTAGCCTAAAAGATGACTATGTAATACAGTAAAACTCAAATATTATAACTGGACAGATTCTTTTTTTAACTCTTCTTGTGGCCTGAAGCTGAGGAACATTTCTCTCACAGTGTGGCTAACTGGGTCAGTTGTGCACGTTGTCTGTTCTCAGGCTAGAAACATAGCTGTCTGCATCGAGTTCAAGGACTCAGACGAGGAAGAGGCCGTTTCACTGAAGGTAAACTTGCATGTGTCATGGGAGTGCTTCCACATCCCCAAAGGACAGCCCCTCCCATCGCAGGAACAAACTAACTATTGTTATCATTCCACAGTGCATCCACGGTCGACCTGGAGGACCCTTGTTTACCAAAAATGCCTTTGCTGCAGTCTTACATCACCAGCACAACCCCGAATTCTACGATGAGGTACGGCGTGCTGCACCAAACGTCTTAAAACAAACGATATGTATAAGGCAATAAAATGTGTGGAAGTTAACGCAATCACTAACTGAATGTTTGATTGTGCTCTTATTCCTTAGTTTAAGATCGAGCTGCCGACTCAGCTCCATGAGAAACATCATCTGCTCTTCACCTTCTACCATGTCAGCTGTGATAGCAACAGCAAGGCCAGCACCAAAAAGAGAGACCTGGTCGAGATTCAAGGTAAATGCCGAATCTCCATACATTTCACACAGAGTTTCCAGATTCTCGATAATATCTGAATTATCTGTTTGATGTTTACACATAGAGTTACGTCTGTGTTGTTGTTGCTGGCTTGGAGCATCAGGCTCTTAACTCGCTATCCCCGTTTCTGCCTCCTCTCTCAGTGGGTTACGCTTGGCTCCCCCTGCTGAAGGATGGCCGGGTGATCATGAATGAGAGTCAGATCCCTGTGGCTGCCAACCTGCCTGCTGGATACCTGAACTGTCAGGAGGCTGCCAGCAAGGTACTGTAGAGTCCATCCTCAAGTTGGAGTTTTGGAGATGCCAAGCCAAAAGCCACAACCTACAATATAAAGAAAGTGTGGCTATTAGTTGGATATGAAAATCTACAACAAAGTTCATATCTCTAGAGATAACTAGGTGAAAATACTGCAGAATACTTACTGAATTGTATTTATTACAGCATTCAGGTCCTGAAGTGAAATGGGTGGATGGAGGCAAGCCTTTGTTTAAGGTTTCCGCTCACCTCGTGTCCACTGTGTACACTCAGGTTAGTTTTGCTTTTAACAAACTGTGATTGCAGTAACACTGCTGGTTCATCTGCATCCTTCATCAATATTTTTCTTTCTTTTTCTTTTTTTTTTGTCACATCTGAGTTTGTGCTGTGATTTCATTAAAACACAGCTTCATGGAATGAATGTCTGTATTCTGACCTTCTGTGTGTCTTTCATAGGATCAACATTTGCACAATTTCTTTCATCACTGTCAGAGCGTTGCGTCTGCACCCCAGGTCTCAGGAGGAGAACTGGTCAAATACCTGAAGGTAAAACAATGAGTATAACTTATAACTATAAAACTAAGGATTTAGTACTAATACTGACTTAAATACTGATAAATGTGCCATTTTAACGTACAAAATACTTTTGTTCAGTTAAATTGTTAAGAATGTTAGTAGGTAGCAGTCGTTTCAAATTTGTGTTTGTTTTTATTGGAATTATATACTTTTGCTTGATATTGTTCATTTCTAACAAAATGTGTAGACCCTATGTGTTAACTACAGGCGTTGTTGCTGTCTTGTAGGTTAGTTAATTGGCTAGTAATGTCTGTACATGCTTGACAGAAACTTTAAAGAGACTGTTAATGCTGCACTGAGTCATATTTATAGAACAATCCACAATGTTGACCTACGGTCTACATTTCTCTGTTGGAATATACTGTATAATTGAGTGCACACGCTCTGCAAGGATGCATAAATGGAGGATTGGGAATGAAGTCTGAACAAAATGACATTTGCTACCTTTTTTTTTTTTTTTTAAACCTACACTGAAAGGTCAGGCATCTTTTCACACTTTAGCTTTCTTTATTAACTTGCAAGCTAACCGTAGCTCATACTCACCGTGAAACCGCAGACAGTCACACTTGGTTGGGACTGAATCACATGGAGATTAATGTTCTGCTTCGTGCTGTAGCTTGCTAAACAGCGCATTCTTCTGGACAGCTTGTGCAGGGCTTTATTGTTGCCGTTTATACAGAATGTAATTGTACCTTACCTGCAAAGATTAGACCAATACCAGTAAATCTGTCAAATGTCTACCCCTTGCTGGCGTCAGTCTTTTTCCATTTATTGTTTTTTCTGTGGTACTGGTAGCTCAGTTATCACTTTTTCCATCACTCGCTCTTTTGTTCCAGTTCATGGGAATCTCAGTTTACTCTTCTCTTGGTAGACATTGAGCAACACTTGGTCCAATGCATCTCTTGGGCTCTAATGTAAACACATCAGTGAACACGAACAATGGCCACAGGGTCAAATAGCAGATCAGCCATGCTTGCTGGCAGCTCGCCAAATGACTTGGCAGGGCTTGTGTTAGTTTCTGTACACAGGCCGTGATGCACCAGTACCTGCACTCTGCCATGCTCCAGGCAACTGAAGCATAAAGTGTGGGTGATTAGCACAATGTTGTTCACTCGTGACCTCCTGTTGTTATTGCATTCATTTCTTTACCTGCTGAAATTCATTAGCCTTCTGGGGGTCTTTGTTTGAGCGGTGAAGGACGACAACGTCATTGTTTTCCACCTCTATGCAGTCAAATCTCTACAGAAACATAATCTCTGCGACGTTTTACCCGCAGAGTCTGCATGCCATGGAGAGTCATGTGATGATCAAGTTCCTGCCCACCACCCTGAATCAGCTGTTTAGGGTGCTAACCAGTGCCACCCAAGAGGACGTGGCAGTCAACGTCACCAGGCAAGTTTCCCTGAGACGATTGTTGACTAAACAGCAGCTCACATTTCAAGCATTTTCATGTAGATAATGATACACAAATTGGCATAGAATCAGAGAAGAGAACAAGGGAACTCTGTAGCTGCTTTTGCTTTTGATGTGACATTTGCAGTCGTTCAACGATTTTGTTCAAAAATTACAACTATTTTAAAATTCTTGAATGCGAAAACCACCAGATGATGATGATGATATGATGATATATTTTGTCTGATGAAGGCCCTGAAACGTCATTAAGTGAGTACATGTAGCCAGCAGTTTGCAGGATGTTTTGCTTTTTCACTGAGGTTTTGATCCGACACAGCTGTCAGCGAAACTTTCTGGCGGGCAAGAACGTATTTAAAATGATATTAAACATTGCTAGTGTTGCGAGGTGAAGAGTTTGTGTATAAGAACTGCTAATAAATGAGGCCTCCAGCTGCTTCAGCTCCTTTCAGAAGCATTTCCTCACACATGTTTTCCTTTTCCATTGTTTCCTTTTAGAGTCATGATTCACATTGTTGCCCAGTGCCATGAGGAGGGGCTGGAGCACTACCTGAGATCATATGTGAAGGTAAAATTCACCTGGCACTTATCACAACTTCCTATGTATATTTTGTGTTTGTACTAAGGGATTCTTATAGCTCTCCCTGCATGTATCTGATGCAGTTTGTATTCAAGGCTGAGCCATACACGTCCTCCACCACCCGATCAGTGCATGAGGAGTTAGCTAAAGCCATGACTGCCATCTTGAAGCCTTCCACAGACTTCCTCACAAGTAACAAGCTTCTCAAGGTAACACATTTGTACATTTTTAAAGGATTACACTCTGTGTGATTTTAACTGACATGAATTTCCTCTTCATTCTCTGATTGATGTCTGTCTGCCCTCCAGTACTCCTGGTATTTCTTTGAAGCCTTAGTCAAGTCCATGGCTCAGTACTTGATTGAGAGCTGTAAAGTGAAGGTAAGTGTGTTTGACTCTGGGGTGTCTGCTTTATTACAGCTTAGGTTCTTCACTGAGGTTTAGAGTCTTGTGGGCAGCCACAGTAGTACCACAGTCAAAGTATTATTCATCCACAGTCTGTCCCACACTGCTGTGCAGTTTAATTGGCTGCATTTGTTCATACCCCTTACGCAACCACATCCCTGTGTTTAACCTCCGCTGGCATACTGTGGAGGCCACTGTGGAAGCAAGTCAATGCTCCACAAGAGTAGGCCACACCAGTCTGGACACAGTGAAGTTTGGTTACAGTACAAGGCTGGTGATGGTCTGTATATTTGTTATTGTTCAACATTGTGTTGTTGCTTTTCTTCAGCAAACCCTGTGACCAAAGCCAACAATATGTTTGTATCTGTATCTTTCAGTACTTGCCAAATTCCATACACTGTCTGTGTCTCCGAGCCCATTTCTGTCTACTGAAGCTGTAAAGCTTTAAAAATAGGGCACAAATATATACTTTCATATATACCTATATTAAATATAAATTAATAATCACATATGCTATTAAATATTATACCTTCAAGCAGGAGAATGTAGTATTACTATTTCAGCCACACATGAATACACATTTCATTCAAAAGACAGTGCCCACGTTCATTGTTATGAAGGAACATGGTCTCAGCGCAACAGTGCAGCTGATGTGTTCTTAATAGTTATTGGACAACAATGCAGCTCTATGGCACAGAGGAATATCTATATCAGGTATCAGGCTTTGACTGCAGAAACACTACTTGTTCATTCATTGTTGGTTTTGCTCTTTTCATGGGACTTTTTTGACCATAAGAAACATATAGAATATCACCATACTTAATCTTTAAACTGGGGTGTGTTATGCTGTATTACAACATTTGTACAAACAGCTGTGCTATGCCCTGCAGCTGTCCAGGCATCAGCGCTTCTCAGCATCCTTCCATCACACTGTGGAGACTCTGGTCAACATGATGATGCCACACATCACTCAGAAATTCAAAGACAACCTGGACGCCGCCAGGAACGCCAACCACAGTCTGGCCGTCTTCATCAAGGTCAGGAGGTCACGCTTACCGTATCTCACATGGTTTAAAGAGTGTTTAAAGTGTACGAGTGTATATACTTGTTTATTTCTTACGTGCTATAAATAATGACAGAATTGCTTTCCCCCATTATTTTGTAGCGCTGTTTCAACCTGATGGACAGAGGCTTTGTGTTCAAGCAGATCAACAACTACATCAACTGCTTTATGCCCGGGGACCCGAAGGTGCACTGACAATACAAACGTTAACAATATTTATACAAACAACACAATGTGCAAAGTCTTGATGGAGGGTATCAATATGTTTTTGACAAGGATGTGTTTGAGTGTATTAAGACTGCCTCACTGCTTCCTGTTGCTTCTAAATGCAGACGCTGTTCGAGTTCAGGTTTGAGTTCCTGCGAGTTGTGTGCAACCACGAGCACTACGTCCCCTTAAACCTGCCCATGCCATTTGGAAAGGGAAGGATACTCCGATTTCAAGGTGAGAAGACCATCAAATGTGTCTCTTGACCATTTACCAAGCCTGACAGTTATGGAATGATAGGAGTGCCACAATAAAGAATAAATATGTAAATAAAAGAATAAAAGAATATCACAATAAATGTGGAAATATAAAGAGAAATAAATAAAAGAATAAAAAAATAAGA
>JAVQJF010087624.1:0-18313 GCA_036023855.1 Gadopsis marmoratus
TGTTTAACTATTTCCTTAAACAAAAGAACACAGCCTATTAACAAACTTTCAGGGCTACAGTAACCCCAAGTGGAAAACTACTAATTGTGTATAATTAGAATTTACCACCCGGCTACATAAGCTTAGATCATTTTTTGTGCGCTAGCTCTCCCCAAAACCAAACGGTCCTGTCACGTTGCAAAGGAGCTTAGAGTAGCGTTTAATTCTTTACTCGCGCTGCATCTCAATATGTTGAAACGGAAACGCACTTCTCTTCGATTTTAACGCCGTACTTGTTAAGGATGTACAGAACTGTATCAAGCTTGAGAACACACCTTTTAATGTGATATGGAAAACCTATTTGATCCTCTTTTTATGTCTGGTTACAAACCTCTAAAGGCGGGCAATGTTACCCCGCTTTTTTTTTTTTTTCCCTCAAGAAAACACGTTGGAAAATTTGATCTCAATTGCTATCACAGATGGAAGTCCCTCCTTCCTCCCTTCCTCACATAAAGGTATTTAAAGCTCCGGCTGCCATGTTCAGGTGGCTGCGATGTAACTGCTGGGATTTCAAATGTAATTCTGGTGTCGAGGAGGGACCGCTCTCTTAAATGTTTGATGAACGACAAGGCACTCTGCTCGGGCCGCCCAGACGTTTGTCGGGATGCCCGCGGGGGAAAGGGCTTTTTAAGGAGTCGCCCGCCGCTGTCGGGGCCAGGTGGAGGCCCTAGGGGGCACGTGAATCAGAGGGAGGTTACCGTGTCCATGTGAGTGTGTGCAGCTCTGCCAGCACCCACACACATACAGTTGCGTCCTGTCTTTCATACGCTCCTTGCACGTTTTTTTTCTTCTTCTTTCCTTCACTGGATCTCTTTTTATGCCTCCACTCTTATACTCCTCTAGGAGCCAACAGAGTACGGTATTGCTTTTTATTGGACACTTATCCTGGTTGGCAGGTGAAGTCGGCCACTTCTCACTCCATCGCAGTCTCTCAGACTTTCCATAATACAGTCATAAACACGGCCCCGATAGGACTAGGCCCAATTCCACGCCTATTATCTTTTATTTAAGGCCTCAAAGGCAGGGGGGAAAGCCGGTGGGCGTGCCCTGACAGCAAGGCAGCAGAGCGTGGCGTTTTACCATCTGGGCCACACTGGGATCCGCACAACACGAGTGCCTGATCTAGATACATCACTAGCCATCAACGGCTTCAAGACTCTCGCTCTCGCTTGTCATACGGGACAGGACGGGCGACAGAACGCTCGCCTTGCAGAAAGCATGATAGCAGTGAGCCCCCCCCCCACTCTCGTCTCGTTTCTCTCTCTGTCTGTCAGCAGAGCACAATATGGACTAAGTCATGCTGCTGCGATTATTGCAGCTTAAAGTGATGCTCTACACAAAATCTCCCTCTTTTAGAATCAAAATCACTCTGTAGGTTTGGAAAGTGGCTGTAAAAAGTTTGGCAGGCGCGTCATGGGGTTAAATTTAAGTTCAACTTAAATTCACGTCGGTTAATGGATGCAAAAATGACAGTGGAACGTGGTAACTGTAAACGTGTCGGTCTTCTCCTGCAGCATAATTCATTTCTTGGCTCTCCATCTGCATGCACAGTATGATCCTAACCCTCTTTTATATGACTATCACAATCATCACGCGCCTCCAAAAAGCTGCATTTTAGCAAATTTAATATCACAATGTATTAATATATTAATATTTTTATTTACCACTGTATAGCAATGATTCTGCAGAAATAAAATTGACGTGATGTGCATTGTTTTTGGAAAAATGACTCATGATATATTTTCTCTAGAAGTGTATGATTCCACTTTTTCCTTGTCTAGTGTTAAAAAAGGAAATATATCAAATCACAATGCATATCAAGTCGACACCCAAGTATTGTGATAGTATCGAATCGGGAGAGCAGCACGTCCAAGCCCCAAAAAATGGTCATACATGTAACACGCTTTGGAACACAACCATCATTTTGGAAGATAGTGACAAATGTTATATTTTGCTGTTTAGTTTGGAGGACTTGCTCTAGCTGCAAGCTTTAGACATTCCACTTAGTCCTGATGGAACTATCTTCCTTCAAGACTTTTAAATAAGAGTGCAGAAGTACTCTCTTTGGGTTTTGCCATGGTTTTATTTGGTCAGTTCTTTTTGGGAGCATTTTTGCATACATCGTTACACTTTGCTTTATGTTGATCCCCTGACGTCTGTGGGTTCGCAAGGAAATAAACCTCATAAACATGTCTTCCTACAAACATTAACATCACTCCAGTGTCTTATTTAGGACGTCTGTGTTAGCCAGGACAGCTTCCCGAATAATTGGCCTGAAGGAAATGCATGATCCATTTGGATCATGGGTAGTGTAGTACCTGGGGATTTTGGAGAAATAGGCATAAGGAAGGGTTTATTCAGTTACTCACAAGACACTGCACAGCAGGTTTGACATGGTAAAAATCTGATATTTGGCCACTTACTGTAGACAAATGGTGATTTATTTTTTTATTTTTTTTACTTTGTGGTTTTGTTGCAATGGACTGGATTACATTTACATTTTTGTGTCCACTGAATAGCACATAGCTATACAAGTTACTCCTGTTTCACCTTTTGATGTGGTGTGAAATACTTTGAGCATCTCCACAGCAGTAGATTTTGGGGTAATGTGTCCCGTTGGACTTCCCGCTGATGGCCAATGCACTCATATTATTTAGTCTTTCTGGGTTAGCTCTATGAAAGCTTTATGGGGTTTTAATGTAAGACTTGGCAGGAGTGCAAGCTGAGTGAGGGAATGAGTGAGTGAAGGGTTCACGTCCGCCCCTCATCCCTGTCCTCCTGGCTACCGCCTCCGGAGACCCTGGACACTGTAAGTAAATGACACGCAGCTAAAACCACAAAGGCTGACGTAACAGGCCGGGTCTCCCTTTCCTGAGCAAGAGCTGCCCTTCGCTTTCGTTCTTCTCGGGTCTCCGGCAGATGCGACTTGTCGTCTTTGTGTGCATATTTAATTCCTTCAGAGCTGTTTAACCGTGGAATACCTCAGTGGTGCCGAGCATCTGCTCTGTGATGGGACTCTTCGGTGCATTTATCCCTCTGCAAAGAGCAAAGACTGGAGTGTCATGTAAATTTGATGGCAGCCTCCAGTGTTGTTGCTGGCACCCAGGGAAAAAAAAAGTGAAAAATAGGTCCTCTCTGCTGTTTTGTTTGAAATATAAATGGGTTCCGCTTTATGCTTGATTTTATAGTCTGCTTAATGCTTAATGTTGCCTCAGTGACTGGACGAAATGGCTTTTGTTAATGAAGTCAGGGGAGGATTATGGTTAAGCAAGTTGTCTGGGTCAGTGTGGGAGCTAATTAGGACAGGTTTAGGGATGTACTAACTTTGTAGTTCCACTTTCTTTGTTGAAGCTGTGCAATTAATTTTCATGTCAACGTCTCTTTGTTTTCTTGCTTTTCAGAAACCTGCTGGACAGAGACACGTTCTCCAAGTCTGACCCAAGTAAGCTTGTCTGCCATCAAACACACCGCACAGATGAACAGCAGGCCAGACACACATACATACGCACACGCAGACACGTGCACATTAAATTCTGCAGACAAACGGAAACATCCACAGACAAACATCCAACACATGCAGGCAGATTTTAACTGTGCAAACACAGGCGTGCATGCACTACACACACATACAAGCTCTGCTCTGCTCGCCTGTGTGAATCAGGATACATTTGCATATGTCAGGGATCGTATTCGTCACTGTTTTCTGCTCCCAACGCGAGTGAGGGGAACCAGATCATCCTCGCGCACAAACCAGCCACTTCCCTCCTACAGATTAAAGGACACGCACACACAAAAACACACACACACACACACACACACACTCCTTTGGCAGCGGGGGTTCAATTTGGCAACTGGTCCAGTGGCTTCTAAAGGCCCAGTCTGCAATTCAGCAGTAATTTGCCGCCAAGTGAGATGGACTCACGTTACATTCATTAAACCTTACATACGTAGGCTTTCATGGTCGATGCTGTCAAGTGGAACAGTGAGGTCTGTTCCTAGCACCTCCTCCCCTGACCACCTACAGTAGGCACGTGATGGAAGTTGTGAAAGATGGCGAGCTATGACTGGTCGATGATTTGCACAAAGTCCTGCCGGCTTTGTTTTCTGTAACATACTGTGACAGACCTGTCTCTTAAAAGGCCTCTAAAAATAAACATTACTGGAGTAAAATGGTCTCCGTTATGATGAGAAGATGAAGTTAAAATATATGTATCTTCTTTTTTTTCTACTGTCAATTCATCCAGCGTTTGATTAGCACGCATTTTTTTCCATTCGTGTCATTCTTTAGGTATTCAGCACTTTGCCACCAGGATGCTGCACATCGAACCCAGTTGTGTTTTTAGCATTGGTTGGTGTGTGCGGCATCCCATAATTGATGAGCCCCGAGAATCGTGGATTGGACCTTTTTAAGTGTCAAACGGTGGGAGAGAAGGATGAGCATCCCTGCCCGCCCCAACATTTATACAAGGAGGCACTTGTGCTGCGTCCATGTCTCTGCTCTGCTGACAGCACTGGCCCCAGTCACACAGCATTAGACCGCCTCAGCGGAGCCACACACACACACACAAAGTGCACACATCCAGGGCCTCAGGCAGGCTCACGCACCATATTCATATTAGCTTATAAAGCTGGACAACAATCCAGTTCTTCTGTTTCGTGCATGTTTGCGTGTGTCTATGCGTGTGTGTATTTTAGCCGTTGCTCCTGGTGCAGGAGTGTGGATGTGCTTTGATCAGTGTGCTTCAGCAGATTGGGAAAGGGCATTTAGCAGACGGGAACAGTACCGATGCGCCGTCGGTACGTCCTACATTCAAAAAAAGTGATGGTGTTAGCAGTGCTATTGTCAGGCTCCTTCCCTCATCATCAGCCTGATGAATACGCAGACTTGAAAGAGCGCCGGTGCGGGTGGCGAGGAGGCATCGCTATTTACGGATTTACAGGCGTGTGAGCCTGTAAATAGTTGATCTTGTGACAATAACACAGAGACCATGTGTCACCCCATGCTTCATTGCTAGATTAAAGGGTGACTGTATATTCAACCAGCTGAGCCCCGGTTCACTGCACACCATCCACGATGCAACATATACAACATCCAGACTGACAGTCTGCCAAAAGGCGGCAAGTTTGAGCACTTTTGCCGCCGTGCCAAACGCAGGGTAATTAGGACATTTGTTCTTTGTGTTTGTGCTCCAGTGTGACATTTTCAGCCTGGCTGACAGACGGAAAAAGCATCAGCTTTCTACTAAATGTTAGTAATAATATAGTGTACCTGGGCTCACTCACTCACAGTCACAACTGTTAATGAATCCGTGATTAAATCAGTCATGTCGCTTCATCAGTTGCTGGTAGCTCATACATTAACTCGGGCATACATTTTCAATTAATTAATTCTGTAATTAATGATAATGCATGTCACCTCAGTGGAAGGTGTTGCCTTCATAATCAGATGTCACAAGATCAAGTCAAGCTTTTTAATTTGGTGACTTGAGTATCTGATTGCCCATGTGTTTTTTTTCTATGGGGCGTCCCTGCTGACAAGATCTTTATTTCACAGTTTTTATGCCGCATTCAAATAGTCGGAGCCTTATGCCTATACCAGCCACTTACAGGCCACAACATCATCAGCTGACAATGCCAACGAAAGGATGCGGGTCTAACCTGGACCCCAGTGAGTCCCGTTCATCCAATGTACCGACCATGCACTAAGTGTAGCTGCTTAATTTAATTTAGGTTAAAGGAATAGTTTGACATTTCGGGGCATACACTTGTTCACTTTTTTGCTGAAACTTCGAAGAGAAGATTGATACCACTCTTTTGTCTGCACGGTAAATATGAAGGTACCACCAGCTGACAATTAAACCATAAGCTTAGCACAAAGACTGAAAAACAGCTAGTCTAACTCTGCCCAAGGTAACAAAATCTGCATACCTGCACCACTAAATCTCACTAATTAAAATGTCATATCTAATTAACATGTTATATTTATATAAAAACCAAAGTCTAGACATATTCTGTGGCTTTTGGTGTGTTATCTTTCGGACTATTTCTTGGCCGGACGCAGTTGCTTCACTGCGAGGTTGCCAGGCAACATATAGGCATATGTTGACCATATTCCATGACCTCTTTAACTCTTCAGTGTTCATGCGTCAGCTAACTGCTATACTGTGTATTAGCGAAGTAGCTGTCAGTTGCTTCAGTTAACTATTTCTACATATGGTGCAAGCTTCCTTTTGTAAATGTACCTCTTTTTCTCTTAAAGCAAAATGGGTATGGGATATGGGTAGAGATGAGACACACAGCAAAGCATAATGACATATTTTGCCATATAATATAACAAAAATATTCAAAACAAATATGATGTTTGGAAGGAATTTGTTGATAACTGTTAAACGATTTCAACTATAATTTAATCAGGGTAACACATAGTTTGTGTCTTCAATTTCCATCATTCCGCTATTCACCTTTTCATTCTATAAATATTCTACCAGTTAAAGCTGATTTTTAAGTGTCTGGTCCCAGGGGTTTTCAGAGTTGTGGGTCGCTGCCATGTGACAGATGTGTGTGAATACAGTAAAGGTTGCTAGAATGCAAATTAAATGTCATTTTAGTGCTAGCTGATTGCCTCGCTGTGTTTTCACTAGAGGCCCGTCATCAAAAAACACTCCAAGACTCCCTCGGACGGAGACGCTCGAATGTCAATAAGGAGGACTTTCTTCCACTGACACAAACACTCACTAACCCCGTCCCCATCCTCCCCCTCCCTCCTCCTCTCTGAAATACCATCATGCTGCAAGGCAAAGTTCTAGTGACATTTAATTAGGGAGTTTTCCTCTTATGTTGGGGTCCGGAGAAAGAACGTGCTCTCAGCTGACTTTTCAGCCTTGTTTGTTCACTGTTAACTACTCTTCAATCAATCTAACCCTCTCTTGTGTCTCTCCCCTGCTCTGTATCTAATTCAACAGTTTGTGTGCTGTACACTCAAGGAATAGCCAACAGGGAATGGAGAGAGGTGAGTACAGGGGTGGGCAGGTAGGGGACTGATTTTTAACCAGTTAATGTTTCCAAGGAGCTTAACTTGCAGCATTTCAGTCATATTGAAGGAATACAATGGGTTTTTGCCTGTGAGCAAGCTTACGTTATTAGGTTAATAATAACCTAAGCTTACATACATTATACATACATTATTGCAGCTTCACGTTTGGTAAGAAAGAAAAGTTGACTTCTAATGGGGCAAAACTGACCTGTATAGTTTGGCCTGGGGGAAGTACTGGGGTCATTTTGTTATCTACATCATAAAGGTTGGCATGCTGGCGTGCTAACACTATTAAGAGAGTTAAGTCTTTCTGTCACATTGTTGGCCAGTAACGTACTTAAACGTAATTCAGGTTTTGTTGCTAAGTGTTTTTTTTCTAAACATTGAACAAAATCTTCTGCGACACAGTGTCAACAACACAAAGCTAGTATTTATTACAGTACTGTAGTACTGGATTGTATAAGCCTACATTATACAGGGCTTTCTATTCTGGTCACTAGTGTTTTTCTGGTGTGTAGTTTGTTGAGTCTTGCAGCCAGTAATCCACATCACCTTTCTCGTTTCTCTTCTAGTTTGGCAGGACAGAAGTCATAGACAACACCCTCAACCCTGACTTTGTCCGCAAATTCATCCTGGACTATTTCTTTGAGGAGAGGCAGAATCTACGCTTTGACCTGTGAGTTAACAATTGACTTATGCGTGTTGGTGTGTGTGTTTTTGTGTGTGTTCTGCAGGCGTGTGTGAGAGTGCTGCTCTGTCTGGAGCAAAGTTGAGCTCAGACTGAAATATTCATGGTCTCTGCAGAGGGAGAGCGATGCAAGTATTCTTTTCATGCCACTTTTTCACCAGCATTTCCATTTGAATTCCTCCCATTCATACAATGCTTTGAGACAAAAGACCAGGTGCACACAGTGAATCAAACACATGGCATTTTGTGATGAGTATGATCCATTTTTAGTATTGCTCATTTCAGTGTTGGTCTCGTCATCCATTGAAAAGACAAGTTTGTCCTCGCAGTAGTATGTTTAGTAGGGATTTAACATAATAACAAATAATTTTAAATCCTGACAAAGTGCAATCCATTTTAAGTGATCAATCATCAGAACTCCTGCCTCAGTCAATTTTATTACTTTTTTGTAAAAATAACATCAGGGTCAGCTCAGCTGAGTTTTGTCAGACCTTTCCACTCAGGTTAGTCAAACAATTGAACCTGCTCTGTTAAAACAGGCGATTCTTCAGCTTCCACAGCTGACAACAAATACCTCTGGGGTCCCTCAGAGCTCATTTTCAGGCCCCATCATGTTCTCGCCCTTCATGCGTTTAATTTTGTAGTATCATTTGGCAACATAGTTTGCAATGTGTATTTTTATTAATATTCAGGAGATTCCCATTTATATTAGTTTGTGTTACATGAGGCAACATGTTTAAAAAGTGCATCTCAAGAGTTGGATGTTCCTAAACCTTTTAACGCTCAAAATGACTTTCTACCTCCTGAAAAGGTTTTTGAACTCCTTTCATGCAGTGAATTGAAATATGTGACACAGTAGTGACTTTTGAAGGTCATACTGTGCTTTTGACCTATTAACTTTTCAAGATCATAATTTATTCAGAGACATGTAGAGGAATTGTCCATTTATAGAAAATGGATATACTCTTAGATTTGGCGGGAAAATGCTCTGCTCTTTGAGCACATTCTCAAAGAATCTGAGCAGCAGTGAGCATTTTGCGCAGAGAATGAATTCTCCCTTAATAAAGACACGAATGTTTAGTCTTACTTAAATCAACAATACCGAAAATATAGCATATAAGGTGGAATTAATAGTGCAAATTGTTGCTATGCTGTTTTTTGACTTGAAGTCATTGGAGCGGTCAGAAAGGTTGCGGAATCTAGCTGGTTGGTAATTCAGCTTATTGTTTAGAAAGCAAGTGAGCCATGCATGTGAAGTGATCAACATACATTTAGAAAACTGTCCTCATTGGTTCATTAGGTTCAGGTGTTTTGACACTGTATATGGACGACATGACAGTTTTACACTTTTGTTTTAATTAGTTATTTAATGCTATAAAATGGGGTTGTTGGTGCTGTGATTGACAGTTTGAGATGTTCTCGCGACTGAGTCGAGCCCCCAAGTCTGGGATATTTTGGCTTTATTTTTGTACAGTGGGAGGAAGTAGAGATGCATCTATGGTTAAGACTGACAACACTCCCAATGCATTCTGATCTAGAACAGAAAAGTATTTATATTGCCTACTAACAGAATATTTATGTTCTCATCAGATACACATGTATTCTGAGTCATAGTGCTGTTAAAAGTCATATTTCCTCATGTAGCCCTAAAAGTCGAGCTGTCCAAGTAACTATGATAATCAGGATTTTTCTCTATTGTGTTCCAGCCGCACTGTATTTTCCCATGATAGCTCATGAAATATGGAACGGCTCTTTAGTTTATTTACTTGTTGGCCTGTCAGCAGGGCCACACGCTGCTTACAAGCTGTGGGAGGTTACAGTGAAGGTCAAGGAGAGGCGCTAGCTGTTAGTTGTGCATGTGCATGTGTCAGTGTGTGTGTTTGGAGGGGGGGTTGCTGGCTGACTCCCTGCAGGTCTCGATGTGAGCGGGTGAGCATCAGGCCCCCCTGGTACTGTCTCCTGGGCTGAAGGCCCTACTATCACTCGCAGCGAGGACATGGCTTGCCCCAGCACACCCACGCACGCCATCAGAACAAGAATTATTCCCCCAAAACACACAGACATGCTCACATACACACACATTTACACTTTGCTACACAGGCATTCTTTGACATGCTATATAACATGCATCTACACTCACATTTCTCATTAGAGAACCAGTGGCTACTCAGCTTCTATCCTGAGGTCTGGAAGCCTTTTTACTGTAGCTCCCGCAGCCCTTCCTTACCTCCACCTCCCTCACTTCCACTCAGCACTCTCCATCCCTTCAGGACACCCATACAGCCAGACAGCCAGTATAGCTGCTGCTGCTGAGCCATCCCACTCTGTCTTTACCCGAACACCCCAAAGCCATGACACACTTTTTTTCCTCTGCTGCAATCAGCGACTGGAAAATCCTGTAACCCTCATC
This sequence comes from Gadopsis marmoratus, assembly GCA_036023855.1. NCBI lineage: Eukaryota > Metazoa > Chordata > Actinopteri > Centrarchiformes > Percichthyidae > Gadopsis > Gadopsis marmoratus. Next base: position 10,171 of record JAVQJF010087624.1, read on the forward strand.
TCACTGCCAGCCATGTTCAGTGTCTTTTTCCGGGTTTTTATTTATTTTTTTGAGAATTGAAACTGAAGCCAGTGGAATTGTTGTCTAACCAAGTGTGGCAAATTGGATCAGACCTCAAAAAATGAAGTGGCGTTCCCTCCAGAAAGGAATAAAAGAAGGACATAGCTGTATTAACCTTTTTTATTTCACTGGATTGAAGATATTTCTTATAGAGTATAGGTAATCAAGAATGAGGTCTGTGTTGGAGACGATTCCAAATTCATAGGAACCTTGAATTTATTAAGAAAGATGCTTTTCATTTTTAGGTGTTAAAATATTATTTAACAGGTTATGTACATGTACTTTATAGTGTCTACAGTATGGTGGACTGGAGCTAACAAATTATTGCAGTAAAAGTCACGATACCTCTGAATGAGTTAATGCTAAAAAAGTGTAAAACAGCAAACATTGAATTTGTGTGTGACAAGATTGAGAATACATGCGCTATCTTTATTTCATCTTTGAAACAAAAGGAATCACAAAATAGCTTATTTATGACAAAAATGTTCTCTACTGCATTCAACATCTGCTGACGTTTTTGTCTTTTTTTGGTTTCACCATATTTTAGCTTCTTTCTTTGCCAAACTAATATACAACAAACAGAACCAGGATTCAGTAAGAGCTAAAATCAATAACAATAATCAGAATCAGCCACAATTTCCTGTGATTCTAAGCACGGCAGACAAATGGTTCATTTACATTTGAATTGTTGAAAATCTGGCCATTATTTTGTACGAAAGTGAGATCTGAACATGAGTCCTTGAGTCCATGAGTCCTAATAAATGCATGCTTTTATATCAACAATACAATGTTCATATCCCCATGTAGATATTCCTTACATTACATTCATTTGGCAGATATTGTTGAAAAATTAACAGCGACATGGCCTAAAAATTAAAAATGCATTGATCCCTTTTTTTTATAGCAGTATTTTATGGTAAAATATCAGGTTCAGGATAATCTGTCAGGACCGAATATGTGCTAGTAAAACATTTGTGTATCATCTCCTTCATCAGTCAGTACGGCTTTATGAAGGTTTCATAAAGCTGTGAGGAAACGGCGCTCAAGTGTCAGCGTGCTGTCGTGTGTTGTTTGCCTGCTTCGCCTGCCCCGCTTGTTTGTGTGCCATCATTAGTCATCACTGCTCAGTTCAAACGGAGCTCAGAGCAAACCCCCCCCCCCGCCGCCGCCCCTGTGCGAGGCAGCCAGCACAGGACCAAGAGAAATCCTGTCAGGCCCAGTGCCGATGCAGAGTGATGTCATCCACATAAACACATACACAGTCACTCAAAGCAAATGGTGCACTCACAAGGCGCCGCGGGACACTCTTATGTGTGTTTGTAGGTGTGTGTGTGTGAGTGGGTGAAGCCAAATCATCATACATACGTAACCATAGTATGTTTTTCTTTCCCCCCTCTCTCTCTCTCTCTCTCTCTCTGGGTCTCATTATTAAATAATATTAAATTAATCATTTATGAACATTCGGGAGTGACAGAGGCAAGGGGCGAATAGAACATGAAGCGCACCTGTGCATTTTGCCGACGGCCTGTTTTTGTGGAACGGCAGAATTTTTATTTGCTCTTCGGGAATTACATCCGTAACAGCCTGTATTCGAGCCCCCCCCCCCCCCCATCTTGCCCCGCCCCCTCCCATAGTGACACACTGCATCTCCCAGTTATGTCAACAGGCGCCTTATCGTACATGGCATGCTGTCTGTAGAAAGAAACGCTCAGGCTCTCCCATTTACACACTCCACTGCATGCTGCTGCGCGCAGACACACATTTTGACACACACCTGAGACGCAGGGGAAGTTTACGGGTTACGGCAAGTAAATAAAGCTAAAATAAATTGCTCTCCAGAGAGGCGAGCGGATCACATGGTCTGCAGGACGTTACTGCTCCTGCATATGATAGTCGGAGAGAAGCTATTATCATTGAATCCTTAAATCGAGTATTTTGTACGCCCAGCAGGGCTGTTAAGTGGAAGATGCAGATCTACAAATCCATTAATGTAGTCAGACACTTTGAAGTCCTATCAGCATGAGAATCAGACTCAACTTAATTGGCCCAGGACAAGGACTTTGACTCCGCTTGTCAACAGCTCTCGATGCACGTATACAAATGTACAATCGGATCTCTACAAAGACAAGATAGCTAAACAAAGATAAGCAGAAATAAACATATATAGGTGTTATATATTATAAATAGATAAACAACAACTAGACAACAAACACACGGGATCTTTATACAGGTGGGATTGTTACTGACTCCAAGACTGTGGTCTGGTTGTGCCAAGTCTTGAAAGTTTGGAAATTGCTTAATTTTAATCGTCATGTTTTCAGGGTTAGGAATTTGAATATATTCCTTGGAAAATGCTTGATTTACAACATAATATGGTGTTTTCGACATCTACACAATCACTCATGTAAACCAAAACTCTTTTAATATTTGAAATGAAATGATCCCTTTGTCATGTTTGTTTGTTTGTTTGTTTGTCTCCTGGCATTTATAGCGACAATTTGGTTGTAATGGTTTTGATAATGTGGAAATGTTTGGTTTGTTCAGTAACGTTTGTCTCCACTTTCACTTTCTTATTGCAACGTCATACATTTCTGCAATATTATACATTAGTTTTGTCTCACTGATAGAACCCCTTAATGATTCTGTTATCTGTCTTTATATCTTTTTTTCAAATTGTAAACCACCTAGTTAAAAGAGGGCTTTCTGCACATCTACCGGCGTGAATCATTTGACCGCAAACTTGGAATGGAAATGGGAAAAAAAACTAAACAACCGCTACTAAAACATCAAGACTTCAAACTTAATATTATGGAATATTTGCTGGCTAAAAGTGTTAAGATTTTTACCTGACAGCCATGAAACGATACCGAGGTCAAGGATATCGTCGTACCCTCATGCATGATGTCGCACCAGTAAAGTCTTTGGTGCCGTAATCACAAGCCTACTTTAAACTTTAATCTTTGCAGTGATTAGCGGAGAAGTGCCTTGCGTTAATGGCAAGTGATGAGGGAATGAAGCTTTTGTCATGGATTACTAATTTGTTTTTTTTGGCAGCCTTTCAGTCACAGGCCTGCTGCTCCAAACCTTTCGGGCTATCGCTGCTCCCCCGCTCTGATGTGTCATCTCTTCTCTCCTCTGCAGGTACGATTTAGACTGCAAGAGCGACAACCTCTCCAAACACGTGAGTGTCTCCGTCACGTCAGCTGTTCAACAATCAGTGATTCATTCATGGAAATATTATACAGCCAAATGTTTACTCTTCCAGTACAATAGCAGCCTGATTTGAATCGAAATGAGCGGCATAACAGGAGCAAAGCAATCGTGTTGGCATTTAAACTCTCCTAAAGAAAAGACTATAAGGATTTTTGTGGCCCATACCGAAGACATTCAGAGGGAAATGTGTCTGAGCTGCTTGCTTTTTGAGTTTAGGCAACAAAAGCACTGTTTAATGTAAAAATGTTAACGTAGTAAACTCGTTCTGTCTTGTGCTTCAGGTCACTGTCATTCTTTTCAATATTTAACCAAAACTTTCCCAAACCTGAAGTGCGCTCTGAAAAAACACGAGTCAGACATTTTTGCGATTATCAGATTTTTGTAGAGCGAATATTGTGGGAAAGCAAATGAAGTACGTGGTCCGTGAACATTTAGCAGATACATTCAATATCAACATTTTACAACTTGCCAGATAATGTACATTCCTTACAAATATTTCCTCATCATACTGATAATAAAACATTGTAATTTAGGCGGCGTTATGTTTAAAAAAAGCATATTTGCATATTGCAGAGTATAAATGTAATTAAAAAATAAATAACATTTTAAAAGAAGAGAAATCTACAACTATTCGACAATATTTTCAAGTGTAAAACACACAATATTAGAGGCAACTGTCTGTTAACTGGCTTTAATTAAAAGATGAGATTAGATGAGCTTTGTTTTCCTTATCAGATGTCTGTTTGGTTTTAATCATGCTCTTTCTCGTGCGAGTGCAGTTTTGCAAACATCCTGCGCGACCTCCTGCCACTGCTGATGATGGATTGCACCTTAAAGTTGCACTCAAACGCTGCTCACCCTGCCTTTCTTGGTCACAACCTCCTTCTGTCTTGATTTAAAGCTTGTAACTTCAGATTTCTCTGCCCTACAAGCCTCGTCCTTCACTTTCAGCTCAAACAGAAGCTCCAGCAGCACCCTGTTCCAGTTCTGTCTATAACCCAGGCTCCGTCTCCACCCCCAGCGCCCGTCCTATTACCCGGCCTCATATTCATTGCCAACTGCAACCCCAGCGTGTCCCCGGGCTTCTACTGAGAGCGCTGAGCAACGTGAGCGTAGCGACTCACTCTCAGCATGAAGGCTGAGGACGCTTGGATGCGTCCTGTCGTCACTGTGGATGTGTGGGACTGGAGATCTGGCAATGGCTCCATTGTCTGGGCAAAGTCCATCCCCAGTCGCATGGCTTTAAATAACAAAATAATGGAAGGGGGAAAAAAAATGCACACAAGTACAGTACAGTCTTGGCAGCTTCAGTGGCAGCATTTGAGGATGCCTCCTTCCTCCCATCACAGCAGATGTTTTTCCTGTGCCATGTGGTTTGCTTATACCTTGTGCAGATATGGCTGCAGGGGAAGATATGCATACAGTAAAATCTAATTAAGGGCCAGGTATCCTGTTTCCTAGTAGATGAAGCGGATCGTCTCGTTGTCACAGACGCTTGTCACGGCCCTGTGCACAATTCTTTATTTTACTCCGGCTTGGTTTCTTGGTAAAATGCACCAGTGTGCTTTTTACAAACAAGAGTCTCATTTCAAAGTCTTTATACATTACTTTAAACTCGATGATTAGCAAGTGAATCCAGGCAGGGAAATAGCTTCTTTGTTTGCAGGCAGTAATTAAGTTAACTGTCTTGTGTGTTTCCCCCACAACTATTTTAAAAGAGTCACGATTTGACTGCAAACATTTATTCACTTACTTAAATGTACTTTTGCTAAAATGTTCATCTGTTCAGATTGTTGTTGAGTTGTGAGCCAAAAAAGACTTGCCTGACCGCACCAGTTGACAGTGATTCCCAACCTGGGGTTCAGGACCCCTCCAAGGGATCTGAACATAAATCAAATAAAAAACTTTCCAGGCCTTCTCTGATCTTTTCCTTCTTTCCTTGGAGAATGCTGAATAGTTTTACCTCCCTTTTCAAAGGAAACAATCTGAGAAGTTTAGAGGGGGAAAAGTGGAACTACCACTGTAAACATGCTGTAATGTAGAAACTGCTTTATTGGTTGGTCTTACCCTCCTAAATTTGGGAAATGCAGATTCGGACAAGAACGTTTGACAGTTTACTTCAACAGCTACAGAGGTTTCCGAGGGGACTACTTTCCGTGTTAACCTTTGTTTTGAATGTTTTGAACGCTATTGTGAAGCGTTGTATCATATCATACATTGGCATACTTCCTTTTTTTCCCCCAAGGCAAACAAAACATTCCTCAGAGAACTAAATTTAGAGAACTAAAGTGCAATGTCCGAAGTTGGCCACTTGGCAATAATTAGCAGAAGAAATAGTTTTCACCTCACAGAGTACAAAGTGGGACGTCACTCATAACTGACAAAAATATGAGAATCAGGCCCGTGCTAAGAAAGAGTGGAATTTCCCTTTAACTCGCGACACTTGGATAGTATCACTTTAAGGACAAAGCAGAGGGACTTCAAGAAGGATTGTAGAACTTCAGCTGATCTTTTTCACTTGGAGATACCCTCCTAACCTTTTTTTTCCCTGCCACCACTGAGCCTGTTAATCTGAGGCGCCTCACAGCCTCTGGCCTTAGACATCAGAGGCGTAGCAGACGCTGATCTGGGGCTGCTAGCTAGCGGCACGCTTCATGTGGAAAGGCCAGAGCATTTTTGTCGTCTTCTTTTTGTAGTCGAGACCTCGGCTGGGGGAGAAATTTGCTCAGCACCAGCAAAGATCTTTGGAGCAGCTTTCTGCCTGCCGGACTCGACACAGCTCATCTGTCGAGCACTTTTACACAAGCGCGCACACACATGCACACGTACTCATGCACACATGCATACACAATCTGGTAGGGGAGGCCTCGGTATCAGTGCCTGAACAATCACTCCGTGCTCGACGTTTCTTTCCCCGCCTCTCCTCTCTGCTTTGTCCTTCTTGCTGGCCAATGGCACCTCCTCCCCCAACCGAATCCTCTCTCCTGGTCAGTCGCCCCTACAGTGATCAACGAGGACACCGGATCCTCTGCACGCCGGGCCTGGGCGTCAATGTGCATAATATACGTGGAAGGAAGCCCCTTCCCTGCCAAAAAGATGTCTTCGTTGACAACTATTTTGTGATGAAAAGTGGGCTGCAACTAACGGCTATTTTCAGTACAGGCTCTTCTGATTAAATTCTCAATTAATTAATACATTTTATTTAAAAACTGTGAAAAATACCCATTATAATTTCTCAGAGCCTGAAAGATGACTGACTGACTGATGTTTTGTTGTTGTTTTATCTGACCAACCGACCAATAACCACAGAATATTCCGTTTACATTTTGTTCATTGTTTTCAGTTGTTTATCATATAAGACAAAGAAAATAATGAAATCTTTGTCGTAGCATGGTGCGTTCGAAACAGTGAACCTTATGTGCCAAATGAAGAAATACCTCTCTGCAACTCACAGCCCATAGCTCCGCAAACTCCATTTTTTTCTTTATTTGTCTTTCCTGTGTTTACTCGTATGTTCTTCACACACGCAGGACTTCCTTGGCCAGGCGTTCTGTACGCTAGGTGAGATAGTCGGCTCCCTGGGAGGCCGCCTGGAAAAACCTTTGATGTAAGTAGCACACGTTGCCATGCGCGCGCGCACACACACACACACACACACACACACACACACACACACACACACACACACACACACACACACACACACACAACAACAAATAAACAAGCTCGCTATTCTAACTGAAAGCGAAGGGGCAAAAGGCTTGAATTGCATTACTGTAATCAGAAAGCCACTATCATTAGGTGCCACAAAAAGCTGTTTGTGCTGATGTTTTGATTTTAGGCTCCGTTCCATTCAGGGCTATGAATTGAAAATCAGCGTGTTATTTTTAAGATCACTTGCCACTGTTTTGTCTTTGAAGTGGCAGCGAAAGCAGGGGCACAAAAATGAGCCAAGATGTTGATGAAAGCGCACACTGTCTCCATCAGCCAAATGAGATGAATAGTTTAACAGCAGCAGGCCTAATGACAGACTGTAAACATGCTGAGATGGTGAACAGCGTGTAGTGAAAAGGGACAGTTCGCCCAAAGGGAAGATGTCAGTGGTGAGCTCCTGGCTCCTTTCTGCAGAAGCCTAAACTGAACTGAAGCCTCAACTGAAGCCTCGACTGAAGCCTAAAGACATAATCATGGGCTTTTTCATATGAATAAATGTCTGGGGTTTTTTTGCTCCCTCTCTCACTGATTAGTGTAACAAAATAGTGATTAAGCAAATAGCCAGTTAACGAAAAATATTTCACATTTGTTGCTCTTTGTATGGTTGATCATAGCTTGGAAACATCCTGAAGTGCACAGGAAGTCTTTCCCCTCTCACTCTTCCCATGTTTCCAATCACGCTCTTATATCAACTATCTAATATTGACAAGAATTCCAGAAAAATCTTCCCCAAAAAAAAGAAGAAAGCAGTTTGGCATAGATGGAGGAAGAACTGAGGGGCTAGCATGATCACGTGTACGTGGCTGAAGAGACATAGAAGCAAATGTCTTCAAGGAAAGATTTTATGGTACACATTTACAGATTAAAATAGATACTTTTCCCCTTACTTGGAGTGTATATATATATGACATGACGATATAAAAGACATGAATAACATGAATAAAATGTTAAATCTGCACTGAACTTAGACACACACAACAAAGGTTTTTCAACTTTTTCAACTTCTTGAAACTGTCCACTGACTCCACATTTTTTATTATCCAATGGTAGACGCTTGCAGAGAGTTGAAGCTACCACTGCAAAAGCTTGCTGTGTGTGTGTGTGTGTGTGTGTGTGTGTGTGTGTGTGTGTGTGTGTGTGTGTGTGGTCATGAAGT
>JAVQJF010087633.1:0-26481 GCA_036023855.1 Gadopsis marmoratus
GGGAGGGAGGGGGGGGAGAGGAGGTGGGAGCTTACTGGACCAGAGGAAACCTAAATCCTCATATAAAAAGGCCATGCTCTCAGCCTGGGCTGAGGGAAGGAGGGAGGGCGGCAGGGAGAAAGAAGGGAAGAGAGAGGGAGACAGACACGGGGAGCGAGAGAGAGAGAGAGAGAGAGAGAGAGAGAAGGGAAAAAAGTTGATTTCCTTTTTCAGCAGGGCCATACATCACAGGGCCTCCCAGCTGCAGTGTCACAAGCTGACAGAATGACATGTGTCATTTATCAAAGGGGCCAGGCGGGGGCCTTGGGAAACGTGCACCACAAAGCCTGAGAGAGTTCATTCCAACGCTCAACCCTCCCTACTTCCCTTCCTCCCTCCCTCAGCCCGCCCCCGCCGTTCACTCTCCTCCTCCACCACCACCACCACCTCCACCCTCCCGAATCACTTTGCCTGGTGCCAAAAAAGGGCCCTGTAATGTTTTCTGTCTTCTCTGTACTCACACAAAGCTGCTGCTGTGTGTGTGTGTGTGTGTGTGTGTGTGTGTGCACGGTTGCCCCACTCAGTACAGGCACTTGCTATACCTTGAAGCCAAAGTCAGTCCAACTTTGAAGAAAATCGGAAAGAATAAATCACATTAAGGGAGCGTTCAAAACCCTTCAAGCTAACAGTTCAACAACCTACACAGAATTTTTTTTAATACAGTCATTCACAGAATTATCACCCAATGAAGATATTAATAATACTTAAGTCCTAAAGTTTGTGTACCCAAAGATATTTAATGTTGCAACATTACCTTGCCACTTGGATTAGAGAATTGACATTATTGTGTTTGTGTGTGTTATGCTGCTCCAGGGCACGAGGTTGTTTGTCTTGCTGCTGCTGATCTGATTAAGACGGCCTTTATCTTTCTGATTGTTATTATCGTAGCCTTATTAGAACATAGCTGTAAGCGCTCTCCCCACATCATTCTTTACTTACTTTGCTGTCACTTTTATTCATTTTATCTCCTAGTGGCCTGGAAACATTTATATGCGCACACACACTCTCCATACCCGCTACTGAAGAGTTGTTTGACAGAGAGATTACAGCTTTCCCGGCTGGTCGGGCCCCAGTCGGAGGTCTGCGGGGTCGCGGCACTGAACGCCCGGGGCCCGTTTAAGAACGCATTACGTTGCAGAACAGCTTGTGCATAGGAACGCCTGTTGCAACCGATGTGTCAGTTACAATAGCAAGCGGTGTCAGTCCCATCATGGCATGCCTATCTACAACTTCTTGTGTTAACGTCTTACCGCGCCGCATGCACTCCATTTCCAGCTTCCTCTCATCCATCATCGGCTCACCTTTCATCCCAACCCTTCATCCACCCCCATCATCAGACCCTGCCAGGGTTAACTCCATCCCAGCCACTTCCAGAATCAATAAACTATCTGACCTGGGTGCCCGTCCAGTCCTCCACCACGGCCCGATTAGACTTTAGCACTGTAATCCGCCTCTTTACCTGTTTAGTTTAGTTGCAGTAAAGAAGGCCTAGCTGCCATGTTCTGTCCACCAAGGAGCAACGTCTTAGTTTGTGGAACTTTTGTTTTGTGACCAATTTAGTTTTTGTGAAAATATTAATGAGAAGAGAGCAAGTTAGGCCCACATGATTTTAAATGGGAATTATATCTAAAGAAATCATATAATTCCAGACCAAAGTTACCATTTAGTAGCCAGTACTGCATATTTAGTCACATTGTATAAATAAAAGTTTTCTTTTAAGTAGTCTTTTAAATTTAAGTTCACTCAACCAGGTTTTGGTGGCCACCAATATTAGGACTGATGAGGATTGCATGCTATGGATTTCAAATACATAAATAATTTGACACATCTTGCCAGCATGCGTCGTTTTTGAAAACTGTGCCCGCTCGCTTCCTTTTGCTTTCTAATCCCAGACTAAACAGTATATTTCTACCTCTAGCAGTCGGTGCAGAGCCCAGCCAGGTCCTGGCAGATCAGACAGCCTGGAGAGCAGCTGAAAAACTTTGGGTGAAATTCTCTGTTTAATAATTAAAAATCCGACTCGAGGCAGCGTGGGGGGGGGGGCAGACAGACAGAGAGAGAGAGCGAGAGAGAGTGAGTGAAGGGAAAAAGAGAAAAGAAGAAGTTGTCGGGGAGACCTCCTGACAGTATTATGTTTCCTTGCTTTGTCTGCAGGGGTTAACAGACGTGGTACATCATTAAGAAGAATATTCAGCGGCGGTGTCAGTGAGGGGTGACCCTTCTAACAGGTCATGGATAGTTCACTCTTTAAACACCCCCCACCCCCACGGCCCACTAAATACTTCACCCCCCCGTGCACACAGCCATAGGTAAGAGTTCAGGGCTGAGAGTTTCAGTCACACGGTGGCCATTTTGATATATTTGTTTTTCTTTTTTTCAGCAGCTAAAGCTCTTCATTGATTGTAGCACGCAGCCGAGTTTAGCTCATGCCAAAGCTAAATGTCCGCGTGTGTTCAACAACTTCACTGTTTAGGAGGAGAACAAGCAGCGGAAAATAAAGTGCGCCCTATCCTACACAGATGAATGCCCTCCATCTCGTCTCCGAATCCGCCTCTCTTCTTCTTTGGCTTATCACCTCCTTCCTCTGTCCTCTCTGTGCATCTTGCCTGTCTGTCTGTCTGTCTGTCTGTCTGTGAGTGTGTGTCAGTGGAGGTGGGGGACCGGGAAAGACGACACCTTTTCATTTATCTTCATAAGCCTCATTTATTTTTCCCGCCAGATGTGAGCTGACAGCCATCACTCAGTGCCTCCACCCCCACACTCCCCTTCTTCCTTCCATCAGCACCCTTGAGCCCCTCCATACCCCACCCTCCCACTAGGAGGTCAGGCGAGACCCCCCCCCCCCTCCCCATCAGCATTACAGAAGATGGATGTTGCTTTAAAGCAGAGATTGATTGTGGATATCAGAGTTATGGCGCCATTCATCACGGCCGATATTATTCAGATGAGCGGGATTGAACAAGGAGGCGGGACTCCTGAGCCCATGGGTGGGTTCTGGGGGGGCGTTGAGGAAGCTTAATAGATTGTAGATGAGAGTGTGTGTCACTTTGTGTGTGTGCGCAGGGATGTGTGTTTTCTATTTTGTGCGTGCACTTGCTTGTACCATCACAAGTCGGCCTCGTCACGCAGTCATTCCAGTCGGAATTCTGGCATGCGTTTGCGTCCGACTGCTTCTCGTCTTTATTCTCGTCAGTGTGTGTGTGTGTGTGTGTGTGTGTGTGGCTGTCTGCATTGATCCCCAGTGATGTGATCCTCCTTCAGAGTCTGTTCTCATCGGACTCTGATTTACGGCTTCATTAGGATCCTTGCACCACCTCCCCTTCTTTTTGTCTCCCTCCTTTCGCCAGGTCACTCTTGGAGACACACACTCACGCACGTAGACGACACACACTGCAGGGGAAAGCTGCGACTGGACTTTTCATCCCAACACTTTGTATAGTTTGTTTCTGTTCTGTTTGTCATCTTTATGAATAATCTCTTATTATTCATCAAGGCTCAGCGCCTCATTGTGCCCTGAGAGTTGAAGTGCTGTGGCGGTTTTGGAGGTGCTTCCCTACCCCCAGGCAGCCCCACTCGGATGAAAAGAGCCCTCATTGTGTGTGTCGTCTTTTATGGCGCTGTCTGAAAGAGAGGGATGCACTCCAGTCGGCATTCAAATGCACGTGGTAAAGCAGCCAGCAGAGCAGGACAAACACCACAGGTTGTAAACGCTTTGAAAAGGAGAGTGTGTATGAGAGTGTGTGTAAGGCGGCGTGTGCACGAGGATGTGTAAATGTGAAGGCGAGTGAGCGTGAGCGTGCGCAGGCTCTTGACTGAAAGGTTTTCACTCTCTTTACCTCCACTTTTTCCCTCCTGATACAGTTCGCCACCTACTTTACTCCTTTCTCTTTCTGTCTACCTGTCTTCTGTAGTTGCCTGAAATGACTTTCTTCTTCCTCAAAGTTTTTTTTTTTTTTTTTTTTTGCCTCTCGTGTTTTTAAACCCCCCTACCATTATCAGGAGTCAAGTCATGCAGAAATGTAAAAAATAAGAAGGTAATCACACTTTGTGCTGGTGCTTTTGTCGTCAGTCCGTGATGGAAATGGGTCTAAATATGAGATTAGAACCTGCCGGTGACTGATGCTATTAGGCAGATATGCCATAGACTTTACTATCTCCCATGAAGGATTAGCGCAAATTATACTGGGAGACAGGCTTGATTTCTCCTCTGCCTGGCTGGATGTGGGCATTTGAGGCACTCTAAGTTGACAGCGTCTGTCTCTGCTTAGTTCTCCGAGACAGGTTGTGTGACAGCTGATGCCAGGCGAGGGCTTAAAAAGTGTGTATGTGTGGGTGTCTATTTGTGTATTGGACGACGTTTGGTCTGTGTGTGTGAGCGTGAGTGTGTCATTGTGTGTGTGTGTGTGTGTGTGAGAGAGTAGGAGAGTTATAAACTGACAGGCGAGTGTGTTTGAATGTGATTGCGCGTCAATGACGTTTTTTTTTTTCCCAGAAAACAGGTTCTCTTTGAGTAGGGTGACAATTGGGAAAGGCTAATTTTAAGCTTGGTGGCTTCCTCTTTAATTCTACACACTCTTATCTAGCGTTATTTTTTAATAATTAAACTGTCTGTAAGACTGTCCAGGTGAAGCTGTTTTTTTTTTGTAGCTATAAATAAGTATGGACGCTGGTCAGATGTCTGACCAGGTGCTGGATTTCAGTGTTTAAATCCATTTGTAGGAAATTTCTGATAAAAACAAACGCTAGGTAACAGGACACGTGAATTTCTCTTTCTGTCTGTCATGACAGCAAGCCAGTGGCATCCATCATGTCGTGCATAAAGTTGTTTGAACTATGATGTTGATATAACTGGAGGAAGATGGTCGAGCGGTTTGTTCACCTCTCAGGAATGTTGGGAACATGCAAATGCTCCCTATTTTAGCCCCGCTGTCTCCTCTCGGGCCTGCTGATTTAGGAGGGTGACATGTCCTTTAATGTTGGGTAATAAACTGGAGGGGTGGATTTATAGGCTCAAGCCCTTGTTTTCCCCCCACTGTCTCTGTCCGCTGGCTCCTATGACGACAATACAAGCTCCACCCTCTCTGCATTTAAGGTGTTTTCAAAGCAGTTACAGTTGTAGCTTCAGCAGAGCCGCTGGTTTCCATCTTAGACCTTGGCCATATGTCGCCCAGAAATTTGACAGGGAGAAAATTCCCCAGTGCATTGGAAATTAGTTTGGATCAGAATTTATGTGATCCAAGTCAGTTGCAGCGAGCTCCAGTCATTTGGGTCAAACTTGCCATGAATTACAGGCTAAAGACAAGTTCAACCTCACAACAAAGATATTTCCTGACCAATGAGGGACATGAATTTCATTGTGTTTTTTTTGTTGATACATTTCGCTCGACATTTTTTACTTGCAGCAATTCCCCCTCACTCAGAGCCAAAGTGAACGATCTGTACTGCGCATTTAAAAGCACTCCCATCCACTGGCAGCCCGTCTTTTGATTCCGCTCATCCTTACGTCTCCGCCTCTGTCTTCCCACTCATCATCGTCCTCTTTGCGCTTTCCTTTTCTGTAGCTTGTGGGGTGTGATGCACAGCGGTGCTTCGCTATGTCAGCAGGACTGAAACAGGTCAAAGTGTAGAGTGTCTCTGATAGGTGTAGCGTCAGACTGATATATACTGTGTGTTTCCTAATATTGGCTTCTTGTTGGCTTTTGGCCAGACGAAGCCGCCCACCTCTGATATGATTTCTGCCTGACTGCAGCGGGTAAATATGACTGTTAGTGATGCTTTTATTTCAGGTGGCTGACAAGAAAATGCACCTCAGTGTGGTATGGGAGGATGTCTACTCACCAACTTAAGTGTGTAAATCCTGCTTATGAAATCTGCATTCCCCGCCTTATAGAGCTGCTAAATCTAAAAGAATGTCATTAGTTGTTTTTTTTCAAGAGACTTTTGGAAATCAGAAATGCTGTTTCAGAGGCTTTTTTTTTTTACCTGGAAAGATTACATTTTGAGGGAAAACACATAATAACGAAATCTTTATGGTATGATATCAGTCATATCGGTACCAGTATCCTCATGTTACAAACCCATATCGGTTTCCTCTACAGAGGATGCTCCAAATCAGTCTCATCCTCTCCCCGACACAGTTTGACTGATCAGTCCGAGGCCTAGTTTGCTGCTGCCAGCATGGGACTCGATGTTCGTTTCTCTATTTATTTCCACAGCCCATGTGTTTTTCCCCATATAAAGACAGTCTATGTCCGACCGTGTCACCACGTGATGGATTGCATAGTCCTCTTCTCAGGAAGAGAAAGGGGGGATGGTGGAAAGAAGGAAGGAAAGAAGGAGAGAAAGAATGAGTGAGAGAGGGGAGAAAGTGGAGTGGTGCGGTGCAGCAGTGAAGGACATGGCAGCTTAGTGCTGGCCAAAAAGACTGTGCTGAACACCTGCTCCTGTCTCCAACGCCCCTTCAACCTCCTCATTACCTGTCAATCTATCACACGGCAGCCAGATCAAATGTCTGCAGCAGCCAGGACTCGCACAGGGACGAGGGAGGGGGAGCGAGGAAAGAAAGAAAGAAGGGAGAGAGAGGGACAGATTGCAAATCTTAGAGAGCAGAACATGAAGGGGAAGTAAACGGAGCAGCTGCGTGTGCACATTGAAGATCTGTTGATAATTTGGGGTAAACTTTGTCCAAAGCGCAATTAGTTAAAACTTCCGGAAGGCAGTTTGTTGTGTTGCTGAATTTAGAATGTGTGAAACACAGACTGCATGCCAGTCGGATATGACTTTGTGCAAATGTGGTTTATTGTCATCAATGGGGAGTTGTTTAACGTCTAAAGTGAAAGACTTATTACACTGACCAAAAATTACTAATATTTAGTCAGGGATCAGTTATGTGTTCACTCTTGTCTGTATAACATACCCCCTGCTCTACACAGTAGTGTTTAGACCCACCCTACAGCACCTTTTGGCCTTCTGATTGGCGCCTCTGTGTAAAAGAGGTGCATCTGTGACAGACGAGCGTCTCTGTAGGGAGGCGGGGCCTGCGGCTTCAGATTACAGCGACGGTGCTGTGAGTGTGTTTGTGTGTCGCATACAAGACAAAGTGTGCTATTTAATGCAGATGTGCAGTGTTCATGCATATATACATACAGGCTTATTTAGTGTGCTGGAGTGTATGAATTGTGCGTATGTAAGTGTGTGTGTTGATACACGAGAGTCTGCCTTTGTACATTGTGCTGCGCAGATGAATTTGAGCTCATCAAGGTGCATTAGTGCACACCATGAACAGTCCCAGCCCTCTATTTCTGATCCCTTTCAGTCCCTGTGCTCTCTCGCTCTCTCCTTTCGCAGTCTTTCTCAAGCTCTCTTGCCCCTCTCTCCCCTTTAGTGTGTGAGCTGTGGTGATTTACGGTAATTATCCATCGTTGGGTCATCTATCAGGCTGGCCGTTGCTAGGAGATGGAAGCAGCTGCTGCTGGCTGTTGTCTTGTCAGGGACAAGTGTGTGTGTGTGTGTGTGTGTGTGTGTGTGCGTGCGTGTGTGTGTTTGTACATACTTGTGTATGTTTGTGTGTGTTTTTCCTGGGAATTGGGTGAGAGTGCTTGCATGTGTTTAAGTGCATGTGCTTGTGTGTGTATTTATTGGCAGTGTGTGTGTGTGTGTGTGTGTTCAGGTGAAGCGGTCCATCCTGATGTGGGGATTTAAAAGCGCAGGTGGTGAAGGAGACAGAAGGAAACGAAGGAGTCGATGAATGGAGGGAAGGATTATAGGAGGGAGGGAGACTTGGGTCAGAGGTTGAAGGAGGCCAGTGGAATTTGAGTGTGTGTGTGTGTGTGTGTGTGTGTGTGTGTGTTTGGGGGGGAGCTTAAAAGGCAAAGGTGTGTGTGTGATAGACAGGGGAGCTGTATGATAAATGTATCCAGGCAGATGGAAGTTGGAGAAAGTCGGGCCTTGGGGACTAGTTTTAGTGGCTGTGTAAATTGCAAGCTTGAGAGTGTGTGTGAATAGGGGGTGGGGGGGTGGGGCTTGTGGGGAGTCTATTTTCTATTGGCAGGTGATCGTGCCACAGATGGGTGCTGGTTCAGATCCCTGCTAGGGGGGCCTATTTCTCTGCATTTTTGTAATCCACCGTAACCCATTGTGTCGCAGCCGTTTCAGGTTTCATGATCTATGCACGCCATTCATGAATGCACCCCCCGCACACACACACACACACACACTGAAAGGTCAACTGAAAACATTACAGTCTTAACACTACATTCAGTGAACAAATGAGAGTTTTCAAACAAAGTGCAGGACATTATCATTGGCGGTAATATGGAAGCTATATGGAGGTTGCTGAAAGTGTTTACTGCGTGAATGTGATAAAATGCTCAGAGGACACACTAATAGTAATTACAGTATACAAGCAATCATGATAACTATTATGTTAACACAAGAAGCAGTGTAAATTAAGGTAAATAAAGAAATATGATCAAATAATAGCTACAATTGCAAGCAATACATAAAAGAATTAACTACTGTTTACTACCAGATTTTATAATAATAAATGCAAATTATAATGATACCAAAGAGCTAATTCACAAATTAATTAAAAATACAATTAAGTAATGCAAATATGGTCTGTTTAGTTTGTGAACAGCCTAAAAAGGCTGCTGATGGAACTGTCCGAGTAGTTTCGCATAAGTTTTATTTGCTTAACCTGTTGGCGGACTTAAAAGACAGCTGCATGTAAACCACACATCTATATGAGCCATGCTAACTGTAAATACAAGCTCCACTCTTGGCTCTCCATGCCGGCCTAATTAGCGCCAGTTAGCATTTGTCATTGCGTTTAGGGGTGAAGATTAGGAACACCTCTCAATTAATCTGCAATCAGCCTGTTTGTTAATTAGCTAACCTGTTCTAAGTGGCCTTCAGGGCTCTTGTGTAATTAGCTAAGCTGCTGGGAAGCAGGTCTGTGTGTTGACATTGACCTAAAGCATACACACACGTGCGCACAATACACACACACACACACACACTCACACTCACAAGCACATATACTGACATTACTGTTCTGCAGATGTCTCCAGTCATGGTCAAGAGGGACAAGAACCCCATGGCCAATAAATTACATACATACATAAAAACAAACGCACCTCTAGTGCCTTCTGTTTGTTCAGGAAAAACAAATACTTAACACACGTGCAAACACCCACAACACACACACACACACACACACACACTTCCCAACATACTTTATTAGTTGTCGCAAGTGTGCCGTGCTCATCCAAATATACACATTTGCACATTGTCATGCTCGCAGCGATCCACTTACACTGATTATTCCTCCCTTCACAGCAAACCTGCATCCCTCAAAAGCATTCTAAGAAAAGGCAGGAGGAGGGGGGGGGATACATACTGTACTCCCCATGCACGTACACTCTTTTGAACATTTCATCCTTTTCAAGTGCAACAACATCCCCACCAAAATGAACAGCTTCTCCATTGCTGTGTCGAAGCGTTTTTTTTTTTTTTGCTCACTTCAAAGCCATTTGTTTACTCTGCTGCCTCCTGACATTGTCTGTGGTAATTAAAGGAGCGCACTGAAATTTATGGTTTAATTATACAGGCCTTGTTATGCAGAGAAGACCAGGATGGGCTGATATGCTCAATAAAAATAAATAAATTCCATACGGGTTTATTGAACCCACGTTTGCATGGAGGGTGCAATCGTTCCAGCCACTCAGGTGTGTGTGTGTGTGTTTGTGTGTGTGTCTATTTATGTATTGCCTCACAGGGCAGCAGCGGCAGCAGCAGCTCAATGTGGAGTGTGAGTGGGTGAGAATGAATTAAAAGAAGAAAAAAAAAGCTAGATGAATTGCAATCGATTGGCGCTGGTTCACTATATTGATCCCCCAGCATGTTAAAGCCTGCTGTACTCCATGAACAACACTCAGTCAGCCCCCCCCACCAACTAACACATGGCTGGATATACTGTAAATGTCTCTCTGCGTTGTTACTGCATGCATGTGTAAAAAGTGGAGACGATAGTGCTTGCAGCCCCGGCTTCGATATAAGCCTGTGTGTGTGCGTGCGTGTGTGTGTGCGTGCATGCGTGTTTGTGACTTGGTTTTGTGCATACACAGTAATGGAGAGTGATCTTGGCTGTGGCCCACAAGCTGCTTCTCTGAACTGAGCTTTGAGTTGGGTATAAATAGCGCTTGCTCTATAAATAAAACAGCAGCACCTTTCGCACTCACTCTCTCTCACGTACACACACACACACACACACACACACACACACAACCTGCCCACATGCCTCTTGGATCTTACACCTGCCCATACACAATCATATGCTGAAATACCCCCACATAGGCCTCCCATCAATCCATATGTCATTCTCTGGAGGTCAGATATAAGGATTTCTGTGGGACATATTGTATGTATGTACCAGCTAAGCACTGGCTACCTGTTTGACCTCTGACCCCACCTAAATTTACAGAACAGTAGTCTAGTCAGCTGAATGCTGAATCAAACTGTAGTGCGCACATTTAGGTAATTAGCTGATGCATTTTTATTCAAAGTAGATTGTCGATATCTTCCCCAAAATGTTGCTAAAGCGGCATTAGCTGATGAAGACGCTGAACCTGAATCCCTTTGGTAACAGAACAGACTCTCAACGGTCAGGAGGATTCTTTTCCCATCTCTGTCTGGCCAGACTGGACCAAAGTAGTCCATCCAACATTGCCATCCTGCTCTGCTTGCAAGGCAAAACACACTAACAAACTGCTCTGTAAAAGATCAGTGCTGTGTCTTTACATAATGCTACTGGCCTACTGTAAATCAACCTGACAGGAAGTATTTGCATGGAGCCACCGGCGCAAGCGATCACCAGAAAAGGTTGGTGGTTGACTCGCTGAATATGTGCCAATAAAACAGCATTTCACCACTAATCCTGTTTGCACAGCACTTATTCACATTCACGCCACTTTTTACGTCAGTCCATTATGTTGCTATGTCTCTGAAGAACAACGCGTCCCATCCGCCGCTGTCTGCTGAGCTCAACTCAGGCTAGAAGTGTTTTGAAATGGGCTGGAGAGGGGGGGTGAGAGATAAATTGGTACAGCGAGCTGGAATGCTGCAGCAGTTATTTAAGGCCCTGTAGGTGCTGCCTAGGCCATATGCTCCCATTATTCCGCTTGGGAGGGGCCCATGTGGGCATGTGAGCAAGGCTGGAGAGGGGAGGGTGGGAGAAAAAGAGAAAGAGGCGGTGATGGAGGGGTTGTGAAAGGAGAAGGGTAGCTGAGGAATTATTTTAAGGAGAAGCCCCTCTATCATGCGTAGGAGGAATTTGAAGAACGGGATACCGGGAGAAGCCTGAGATGAGACGAGAACGAATTAGCTTCTAAAGTAAATGATCGCCTTCACCCTCAATATCCGGCTCTTTCACCGTCATCTTTGCATAATTCATCTCGTCAAATTTTGAGGTGTGACAGGGTATAATTCATGAACTCCTGAACTTTCCAGGTTGATAGCAGCTCCTCTTAGTTTGGGGCTTCTCAATCATTTTCATATCATGCAACTGCACTTAATGAGATTCTACGCGCTCCTCCTCACGGGTGCTTGTTTAGCTGCTTGTTGATTTTTCACAAAATAAAAAGGGATTACCAATATGAGCAGTGAGAATGCTATATCATAAGGGTAATATTAAGTAAACAGTGAGAATAAACTTTGCCCTCTTCAGACCCGGGATCCCCAAATTTCCTTTTGTCAACTGTAACGGGTTGGTTTTTCCAAAAACAAACAAAAAAACTCCTGCAGATAGCTCAATAACGATAATAAAGAAAACAAGGCCCAGATGCAGCTTTGTTGTTGGCTTCATATCTCTTTCTCTCTCTTGTTCCCCCCCCTCTTCTTCTCCCTATCTGTACAGTCTCTTGTCAAACTGAGGCCTGTGTTCCTGATCAGGGCATTGCTCTCATGTTAGCCGCTTCACGGGAAGCACATCCCAGCATTCCCTCTGACACGCCGGCAGCAGCATTACCATAATTGGCTTTTCTACATGACGGGACAGAGGAAATAATAATGTCATTTTATTTACAGCCCTCTTGTCCCGGTCCGAGAGCTATCACCCCCCCCTCCCCATCCTTCCTCCATGCTCCCTCCTCACTACTGCACTCTTTCTCCTCTCTTCACATGCACCGACATGCACCCCTCCTCCCCCCGTCCCTTCCATCTCATCTCCCTCTCTCTCTCCCCCCTCTCCCTGTGCAGGGCGCGAGTCTCGTTCTGCCACGGCGTGTAGGTCAAGCGATGGCTTTTTGATCAGCTCCTGTCCAAAGCCATCAGGCTTGAGAGGCACGTAATGGAGAGCGGGGTGACAAACAGAATCTGGGGAAGGAATAAGACTGCCAGTTTCCTATTAGGGCCGGCCTAAACGGCCTCTACCACCCCGCCCCCCACCCCCACCCCTCCCGCCACCTACCCCCCCACCATCCTCTGCCACGAACCCACTCCTGCACTGCCTAAATCACATGAGTGAAGGGGCCTGTGATTGGACATTAGTGCCGCAAATGACTGCCGTGATTGCCCCCTCTTCCCAAACTCACATCAAATAAATAAAGAAATGTGTGTAAATAAATAGAAAGAGGGGTGTTGGAGAAATAGGTTTGGTGGAGGAGGTGGTGGTGCGGGGAGCCTGACTGGTTTCATCCCCTTCTTTTTCCTCTCTCTCTCTCCTTTCATCGCCTTTCTGCCTTTCTTATCAGGTTTGTTTGGCTTTGACAGCGGCCAAATGGTGAAGCTCCGCGAGCCTGACAGAGAGTTTTATTGATTTAACAACCAGCAGACTCTCAGCAAAGAAAAGGGAGAAGGCAAAAAAAAGAAAAATGGGTAGGGTGGAGAAAGATAGCAAAGTTTTGAAAAGGAGTGATATGTTTCTGCTTCACTCCTTGCCAAAATGCTGACGTGTCCCGCTGGTTGTATTTCATTTGGTATCATTTACAAAAATCAAGTCATACACAGAGTCAAGCCGTGTGCGAGGGAGAATGTTTTAGAGATGATCTGTACTTAGGTCGATCATGTTGTCTCATTGTGAGGCCCAGTGCTGTGTTGAGGCAGGATACAGGGCGTTCACCACAGTCCTTTCATCAGAAAAACATTATATCAAACTGTCTGTGTGTTCTGCACAACAGAACTCAGCTCTGGAAACTAGTGTTAAATGCAAAAACGTGATCACAGATTGCAAATGCAAAATCTATTGTGATGCTTAGCATTTTCTAATCTTTATATATTAGGTACAAATCAGAATCGAGTGTGGTTCATGGGTGCTTTAGTACTTTTCAGGAAGTGTCTAATTTTAATAATAATAATAAAGCAAAGCAGACACTCTCCACTCAAATGAGGTTCTGTCGCCCAAAGTGGAGTTGGTAGCCTGAGACATGAAACACCTGCTTTACAGCACCATCAAGTGACTATTTCAATCCATTTGTACATTATAACATCCAAAGGGGCAACTCTAAACCCTTTTTGGTGCTTAGGATATCTTAGATCCTGTTACATTTACAGTGCATTAACCATATGTGCAGGTATTCAGATCAGTGATACACTGGGATGCTAATTCTTGCATCCTTGGTGTGTGTTGTTGGTGATCTGGTGTGGCTGGTGGTGGGGCTTGATCGCTGCTGCTTCTGACAGTGAGTCTGCCGTGCTATCCTGGCCACGCTGCCGCCTGTCTCCTTGATGGCGGCACGTCCCCGAGCAAAAGTGACAGGCGCTTTGGCGCCCGTGCAGATGGCCCTGCTCACAGCCATCACCCACTCGGCAAACCAAACCGCCAGGGACGGCACGCCAGCCCTGCCCCTTCCCAAGCCCGCCCCTTGCTGCTGGTGTTGCTCCGCATATGCGCGTCCAAGAGATGGGGCTTAATCTGGTCGCCAGTCGGAATCACACATCTTCAAGTTGCAGTG
The DNA here is from genome assembly GCA_036023855.1 of Gadopsis marmoratus. Classification (NCBI taxonomy): domain Eukaryota; kingdom Metazoa; phylum Chordata; class Actinopteri; order Centrarchiformes; family Percichthyidae; genus Gadopsis; species Gadopsis marmoratus. The sequence goes on from JAVQJF010087633.1 coordinate 13,989, forward strand.
ATTAAGCAGAGAGAGATGATATGTAGCTCTTAATATTTTCCCTCCCTTATGTTTCATATTTTAGCAGCCTGTCAGAATAGATGCAGCATCTCAAAACAGATGGAGAGATCATTTATTTCAGACTAACGTTTGCCACGCTTCATCACTAATATTGTACATTTATGGTTTGCGAAGCCGTCCACTTGCTGCCTGTGATTTTTACAGATGTCTGTCTCTGCCCGTCTTTTGTCTGTGTGCTTTTCGATAACTCCCTCTTTGTTGTTTCCATGACAACATGGCAGGACAGGCATTGATTGACAGGGATCGTCAAAGGGTTCCCTGGCGACCTGCTCATTGTTTGAAGCCCCTCCCTGCAGCAGTCTGTGTTTTGTCACTCACCCAGGGATATTTCTGATCTGCTGCTTCTCATTCCTGCTGTCAGTGTGTGTATGCGTATATGTATTAAGCACTGCCAATTATTGGGGTTTAGCTATTTTTTGGCTGCAGCCGATGAGAGTGACTCACATAGGTAATTCCTACTGTAAGCTTGCACTGTTTGTGTGGGCTTGTGAAGAATGGATAGCCGTTCTGCAGAATGCTTTCTCATATTAAATGGCTGATATGTATTGATAGCCTCCTGTTCTCGAAGCGGGTTAGCGAGGGGGAAGGCACTGTAACAGAAGACACTCTGCAGATGTGTTGTAGAGAGTACAGCACATAATGCTAATCTGCTGTGTTAGGGATTTTCAGGAGTTTTAGAAACTGTCTCGGTCTCAGTCTGTCAGTGGGATTGAAGCGCAGCCAGGTTCTCCTGTAGTGCTCTCATTTCACTGAAATCCTGTCAAGCGTTAGGGGAGTATGTTGCTCATTTGGAGAAGGGTGTATCAGTAGCACACAGCGAACTCAAGACTTATAGGCAATATTATGATCGGTGGGTTCCGGTTTACACTGTAAGAGCAAACACGTATGAGCTGCAGAGTGCGTAAAGAACACACATAGGCATGGGATGGTGAGCATGCGGACAAACACGCATTCTCAAACAGGCACTTACGGAGGCACTCGCACGCACATGCACGTCATCACACAGTCACAGTCGATGGTGCAGCTGCTCACCTCCCCAACCTCTTCCACCCATCTCCTCTCAGGCAGCAGTAAATGGCGCCAGTGTATATATATCAGGTATTATGTCCACTTAGATTATGATATGACAGGTTAGCGTGCCGTTTGAAGCTGACAGCACATCTGTTTCATCAGGAGAGACTGATACTGGCATCTAGGACACACATCTCACCATGCAGGAAGGAGATAAAGGAAGAAGCTAGGGGGCCGTCTTTCCTGTCTCCATGCCTCCCTCACCTTCTCTCTCTTCTTTCTCCCTTTTCTCTCACACCCCCCTCTCCCTGCCCACCAAACCCACCACGTCCTGCCCACTTTTTCTTTCTCCCCCACATCTTCTTTTCATTCACATGTTCTCCCCCTTACCACCTCCTGTCTCTCCTACTTACTGATGCTTGTTCTTCCCTTGCATGCCCCCCACCCCACACACACACACACACACACACACTCGCTATCTCTATACTTGGATTTATACATTTAGCTGGCAAACCTGTTACATCTCAATGTTGTTTAGTTCCCTTCCTCCACGCCTCAATCTTTGACCATATTTACGCTTTCCTCTTTTTAATTTGCCTTTTTGTTAATTATTGTCCATGTAATTGAGGAACAGTAGCATACAGTATATAGCTCATTGCCCCAGACTCCTTTCTTCAACAATCATTGTGGCATTCTCATTTCAAGTACCATTGTTTTGCCAGTTTCTGCTTATAGTTCAAATGGAAATGACCTTCAGCTCATGAGTGTGGGTTAGGAAAAGCTGCGATATCTCCAAATTAGTGTTTTGTTTCTTTCCCACCCCAATCAGTTGCATAACCTGAACATGTGAGGAGCTGAACTTCACAGGCTGGATGACTGAAAGGCAATAAAGCTTAGGGAAGAGAGAAAGAAAGAGAAAGGGGGAGTTGAACATATAAGCATGCAGCTGGCTAACAAGGCCAAACAGCCAGTCATTTCCTGGGGAACATGAGGCATGCGTGGAGGAATAGGGAGTTGGGAAGGAAAAGGACAACTGTCAAAAGCTCTGTGATTTATTTTTCCCTGGGAGGCTTTTTTCACCACTGGCTTTCAGAGCCACATGTGTGTAAATACACACAAACTCATGCGTGCATGCATACAGAAACATACACACTCACATTGGATGAGAATAAAAGCCTACATTTCCCGCCATTGACTATTCATTCCATGTTATTTTGACAGTGGTCCTGTTAGTGTGCTGTAAATCTTTAATTTCACTGAGCTGACCTCTTTTTCCTCTCTTCTTTCTTCCCCTTTTGTATCTCTCTCTTGCTCTTTTCTCTGCAGCGTACATGCCCGAGGACGAGCTTAAGGCAGGAGCTCACGATAAGGAAGAGCACCTGCAGGATGACGGCCTCTCATTAGACGGCCAGGACACTGAGTTCCTGTGCAACGAGGAAGAGGAAGATGCTGATGGAGGCCAGCCACCTAGTTATAGAGACTCTCCACTCAGCAATGGTACTAACCCTGACGCTGGATACGGGTCTCCATTCAGTGATGCCAGCGACCGACTTACGGACTTCAAGAGCACCTCTTCCAGGGACGGTCAGGAGAGGGAAAGCTCAGCTTTGCCCTTCAGCCCCAACAACGGCCTCTCTTTCCAGGATAGCCTGGCACAGATGAAAGCCGTCTATGCAAACCTCATCTCAGATGCCTCTTGGTCCAGCATCGCAATGGACATCATGAAATCTAAGCCTGCTGCAGCTGGCAGTGTTAACAGTGCCCTCACCACTCCAGAGCCCGCCTCTGCTGCTTCTGTCTCCACAACTACAACCACAAACAAGAGCAGTGGGGCCAACATGGCTAGCAGTCACCATAATGGCAGGAGCTCCACCACCACTGTCAACCACACAGGCAGCACAAGTGGCAATACTAATGGCACAGTAGCTGGCTCTGTTAGCAGCCACAGTGCAACCAGCAGCAGTGGGAACAGCAGTGGCGGGGCAAGTAATGGTAGTGGTGTAGCCTATGACTGGCACCAGGCAGCACTTGCGAAAACTCTTCAGCAGACCCCCTACCACCTTTTACCAGAGCCCAGCCTCTTCAGCACAGTGCAGCTCTATCGGCAGAACAACAAGCTGTATGGCTCTGTTTTCACTGGTGCAAGCAAGTTTCGCTGCAAAGACTGTAGCGCCGCCTATGACACACTGGTGGGTTTGACAGTCCACATGAATGAGACGGGCCACTATCGAGATGACAATAAGGACAAAGAAGAGGATCAGGGAAAGCGCTGGTCCAAACCACGCAAGCGCTCCTTGATGGAGATGGAGGGGAAAGAGGATGCCCAGAAGGTGCTGAAGTGCATGTACTGTGGCCACTCATTCGAGTCTCTGCAAGATCTCAGCGTTCACATGATCAAGACCAAGCATTACCAGAAAGTGCCTCTCAAAGAACCAGTGCCAGCCTTGGCCACTAAGCTGGTGTCCACTTCAGCTAAAAAACGAGCTATCCAAGATGCTATACTCTCCCCATGCTCCCCAGACTCTGTTCATGCTGGTAGTGGTGGTGGCAGTGTATCCCTTGGGGATGTTGGCAAAGATACTAAATCCGCAGCTAACCCCTACGTTACACCAAACAACCGCTATGGCTACCAGAATGGTGCCAGCTATACATGGCAGTTTGAAGCTCGTAAAGCCCAGATCCTGAAATGCATGGAGTGCGGGAGCTCTCACGATACACTGCAACAGCTGACTGCCCACATGATGGTTACAGGTCACTTTTTGAAAGTTACAAATTCTGCATCCAAGAAGGGAAAACAGCTTGTTTTTGATCCAGTGGTGGAAGAGAAGATTCAGTCTATCCCACTGCCACCAACCACCACCAGACTCCCTGTTTCCAGTAGTGGTAAGTCCCAGCCAGTGTCCCCTGCCCTCTCCTCTGGCTCAGAGGAAAAGAGGGAAGGAGGTGAGGACGAAAAGATGGAAGTTGGTGAGCCACTGGAGAAAAGAATCAAGGAGGAGAGAGATGACTTGGGTGAGAAATCTGAGACTGACACCACATCATATAAATACCTTAGAGAAGAAGATCTGGAGGAGACACCAAAAGGGGGTTTAGATATTCTTAAATCCCTTGAGAACACAGTATCCAGTGCCATTAGCAAGGCCCAGACGGGCACACCCACATGGGGTGGCTACCCTAGCATTCATGCAGCCTACCAGCTGCAGGGTGCCATGAAGAGCTCCACTACTCTTCTACCCCCAATGGTCCAGAGTGTCCAGATGCAGCCAATGTTTAACAGTGGGCTACGAGGCCTGGTGAGTGATCCCAACTTAGTCATCCACTCTCCTCGGAGCCCTTCCTCCCCAACTCCCCTCAGGAGCAATGTCACTGCCATGGAGGAGCTTGTGGAGAAAGTGACAGGGAAAGCTGCCACTGTGAAGAAAGAAAAGGAGGACAAGATGGTGAGCCTGGAACGATGCAGGCCTCCGTCATTAGTAAAGTCCCCCTCTCCTGCACTGAGAGAGCAGAGAGAGCAATTAGCATCTCCAAATGACCTTTCTGTAGGTAAATCGTGTGGTATGAGAAGTAGCAGCCCAGGCATTGTAGATTCAGAGCTTATCTGCAAGAAGGAGCCCAAAGAGAGCCTAGTAGATGGCCACAGCAACCATTTAAAGAATGGCTCTGAGGCGTGCCAATCCCCAGTAACTAATGGCAACAGTCTTGGCATAATTACCGATCACTCACCGGAAAGTCCTTTCATCAACCCTCTCAGCGCACTCCAGTCAATCATGAACACACACCTGGGCAAGGCCTCCAAACCAGTAAGCCCAGCTGCAGACCCACTGTCTATGCTTTATAAAATCAGCAACAGCATGATGGATAAGCCAGCTTTTAACCCAACTCCTCAGGGCAAGCCATCTGAGCCCATCAACCACTATCCACTTTATGAAAACAATGACCAGCCCATAGACCTGAGTAAAAATAAGTCCACCACTAACAGCAACAATAACAACAGCAGCAGTTTGCTCCAGATCAACAATAGTGTAAATGGTAACAAACCCCTTATTTCCCTCCCAGACTCAGTCTCCTCTCCTCTGAGAGAGAATGCTCTGATGGACATTTCTGACATGGTAAAGAACCTCACTGGAAGACTGACACCCAAATCTTCAACTCCCTCCTCCATCTCAGAGAAGTCTGATGCTGATGGCAGTGCATTTGAGGATGCCCTAGAGGACCTATCCCCAGTGCAGAAGAGGAAAGGGAGGCAATCCAACTGGAATCCCCAGCACCTCCTCATCCTCCAGGCACAGTTTGTCTCCAGCCTGAGGGAGACCCCAGAGGGCCGCTACGCCATGACTGATCTGGGTCCCCAGGAAAGGGTCCACATCTGTAAGTTCACAGGCCTCTCCATGACCACCATATCCCACTGGCTGGCAAATGTCAAGTACCAGCTGAGACGGACTGGGGGCACGAAGTTTCTCAAGAACATGGACTCGTGCCAGCCTGTGTTCCTCTGTGGTGACTGTGCCTCCCAGTTCAGGACTCCCTCCGCCTACATTAGCCACCTGGAGTCTCACCTGGGCTTCAGCTTGAAGGACCTGTCCAAACTGTCAGCTGAGCACCTACGGGAGCAGCAGGCTGCCTCAAAGGTGATCACAGACAAAATGACATTCGGCAGCCCCCTGTCAGCCTTGACCACGCCAGAGGACGACACAGGCTCTGTGTACCAGTGCAGACTTTGCAATCGGACATTCGTCAGCAAACACGCAGTCAAACTGCACCTCAGCAAGACCCATGGCAAGTCTCCAGAGGACCACCTTGTATTTGTCAGTGCTTTGGAGAAACTGGAGAAGCTAGACAAGATGGAGAAGGTTTAAGCGGGGTCTAGAGCTGAGGGTAGAGACTGACAGCTGTGGAACTGACTAGAATTTCATTGCACTAAAATGACATTGTTCACAGTTACTGCACTGGGCCATACTGAGCCGCCAGAAAAAAAATCAGTCTTATTATTTTTTGTGGTGATAACTGCCTGACTGGACCATGTCTTTTCATGTTGATTTGTTTTTGTTTTGCCAAGCTTTTTTACACTTATTTTGTAATATATTTATATGATATTTGTCTGATCTGTGCATGTATTTTAGTGAATCAAGGTTAAACACAACATTTTAATCTTTTCATGGCAAAAATACAACTACTGCTTCAATGGTGAAAGTGGTTAGCGGAAAAAGAATTGGTGGAAGAGAAAACTGTATAATACTTGATATGAAGGTGAAAATTAAATGTATACACCAAAAGAATGAAAGAAGAGTAGCACCTTAGACAGTTGAATTTTGAAATTGTAAAGAGAACATGTTTTGAAATATCTTGCATTTGTCAAAATCAGATTTATTTTAAAATATCAATGATTATCATTTCCCCCCTTTCCTTTTTGGGTTCCTGTCACTGCAATGTTTTTGATGATGAATGGCCTGCTCATAAATCTGTCAGTGTATTAGAAAAAAGATCACGTGAACATTTGGAAAAACTGAAATGCTGCTTCTGGTTACGAGTCAATCAGTGAAATTTAATGGCCGTCAGTATGCAAGTTTGCTCAAAAACCTTTCCTTGTTGTGAAGTATCACCTTATAGCAATTTTCCAGTTGTATGGTTTGTTACAACTTTCTCTTTCTAAATTGTGTCGCTTTATTCAACTGTAAAGAGAACAGTCCGTTACATGTAAATGATTACCAGTGAAATGTCATTACTCCATAAGACATATCTTACCATTTGAAACAGCTCAACATTCTTTGTATCTTAAGGTGTGTGCATTCTCTAACTTTTATATTGTCATTTTATATACAAAAATGATAAAAAATAAAAACAGATGGTGTATATAGATATATGCTGTAGAGCTACAAAATGTCCTTTTTTTAAAGAAAATACAAATTTAGCTTCTTTGGCTTGGTTTACAGAAATGATTTTAATTATACTTGCATCCAATTTGATGCATGAAATGGTGTGAAAAATAAATAAGCGATGCACAATGACTATACATTTCAATGTTTTATCGACAATATTGTAAAAAAAAAAAAACTTTTTAGCACCGATTAGTTTGTTTCATTTCTTTCTCAATTGTAAAATAAACCCCAAAGCAGTTGTTAACAGTCATACATTTGTGGTTGTGTGTTCATTTGTCATGGTGGTGCACCAAACTCAACATGTATAAAACGTTACTCTGTAGCATTTGCTTTGCGGCAAATTAAAGCAATCACAACCATATCAAATCCTAACCCAGTGTAAGAGGATTTCTTTTTTTTGGTTACACTCAAACATTTTCATTGCAGAGGTGAGATTCGAAATGTTCTTTTCTCACTGTTAGTACATATTTTGTGTTCTGCAACAGGCCTGCTGGTCACTGGTGTCATACTTAAAACTGATGACTGAGCCGCAGCATACAGCCGATGATTATCATAGTGATGAAGATGACGAGGATGATAAGCCTGTAAGGGTGCCTATTATACTGTATGAAACTCATGCTAGGCTTGTGACTGGCCTTCGGAGGGCCAGTTATGAAAGAATCAGTGTTATATTAATGACGGCAGTGTACTTGTGCCTGTCTTCTTGGAACAAAATCAGATGGGTGTCTGTTCTGCTTGATATAGCCTCCTGACTGGCCACACTGAACCAACCAATAATTAACACAACTATTCAGATGATAAATAAGCAGCAAGCTGTCCTGTTCTCTGATCAACTGCAACACTGCTAACAAGGAAATATTCTGAGGGTCTTTGCGCTGCACATTTAAAAACAAGACAGATTTTTGTGATGGAGATGCTACAGTTAAAGGGCATAACAGTGACACCTGGCAATGTGGAGAAATAATCAAGTAAATGAAGTATAAGTATTCCAAATGAGGTATAAATTAAATTTGCCATTTCAGACACCACTCACCAATTGGTGACCCATAGGTTGCCTGCATCATTCATCAGAGCTAGGGTCTAGTGCATGTGTACAGCCAGTGAGTGATTGTCTAGGGTCAGTCATAAATGATGTAGATTAGTGCAGAAAACTATTGCCTTTTCCCTTTCCACATCATATGTTTGCATAGTTGCTTGCAGAGCATGACAGAAGATATCTGCTCCTTCTTGACAAATCAAGCAGCTTCTACATCCTTCAGTCTTTGTTGTTGCCCTTTGACCACAGCTTTATCTCGCCTTATCTATTTTGATTTTCATAAGTTTTCTCTGCTTTGTGTGCTGTTGTCTTTCTTATGTTTCCAGTCTGACTTCATTTAATGTATGCCATGGCCTTAACATTGCTTCAGTGAGCAATGACCTCTAGCTGACCTCCCAGCCAGAGGTAAGCAGCAAGTTGTGGGGTTTTCCTTCTCAGGCGGCCTTGCAGGTGAAGTGCCTGCATCAGGAATTTGATCTCTCATCTCGCCCTCATGTCTCAAGTGTCTGATAGAGTACTTACAGTACCAGCCTTTGTATGGATGACGCCATGATGCAGTGTTATGACTTCCATTCCTCACACTCCCACCATGTCTTGTGTCGGCTGAGTCAGTCACACACACTCACTCACCCAGCTTTATTAGCATGAGTGTCTTTGTGCAATTACACACCTGCTTGATCTGGCTGCACCTCACTGTGTTGATACACGTATTCAGTGACAAAGGAAACACAGGCGGAGGGCAGATTGGCCCGGCTGAAGATGCAGCTTCCTTGGAAAGGGGCTGCTAGAGTTGGGTTATAAAACAAGGCAGATAAACAAGCAACATTTGGAGGAGATAGTGTTCCCTGCACACCAGAAATAAAAAAACACCTTGTAGGTTTAATACCCAACAGCTAAACCTGTAATTTTGCTGCACCGTCAGATAGCTGCTGAACCGATAGAGACTCTTTCCTGCATTGTTAGAGATCAGTGCACTGTTTCCTGCGCGTATTCTATGTAAATTACATGCGATAATCGCCACGCACGGCACAATGCTGGTTCCCGTGGTGCAAACGGAAACCGAGGGTAGATAAACGCAGGCTGGGCAGATTTGCATAGCCTTTGTGTTTTGGGCTCTGCTGAACGTGAGCCCTGAGGATTGGTAGGGATTTCCTAAAGGTTTTGTATAAGTAAATGCCTGCTTCCTCTCAGGGCTGGGACCATTATGTACAGCATACAGGGGTAGGTGTAGACAGCGGGCACAAACGGAATAACAAAATTACCTGGGCTGGTGGGAGCACGGGCAGGGAGTATTAACCTGCATAATTCGTGTCTGCCTCTGCCTAGATAGGACAGGGATACATTGGTGTTTGCATGGGAATGTGCATTCTACTTTACACTCTGATTCTGTGCATTACATCAAGTATACTGTATGTATTTGTGTCATCTGTTATGGACAATGATAGAGAGGTGTCACTCTTTGGTCCCAGAGAAGTGAAATTAAATAAGGGAGAACGTGTTCATCCCAGTTCTTCTGATGTTTGAAATGTTTTCAAAAGTTCCCCTCTAAAGCTTCAAGGTGTGTTCTTACCTCGACTGTACCTAATTCAGCCTGACAGTCTTTTGTTTGGTTTCATATGTTCCTGGTTGTTGTTCCTGGTTTGTATATGAGAGCGACATGAAGATCCCCCGCTCTGTTCTCCGTGTCTATAAAGCCTCCAACTTTGTGTACAACTCAGACGTATGGTTTTATACCCTTCCAAAATACCTCAGACTGAACAAACAATGTGTAAAGCAACAACGACTGAGAGCCTTTGTGCTGGATCACAAACTAAAGTCAGAAGAAATCTGTTTGGATCCTGATAAAACGCCTTATTGTGGAAATTGCATTCAAGAAAGAAGTTATCAGTATTCACGTTTTGCACAAGATACCTGCCTCGGTGTATTTTTATGTTGATTTAAGTCAGTTTTTAGACTTGATTCAATTATGTTGCTCAGCTTCATACTGTAAAATCAACCAGAACAGGTTCTGTTTGTGCCACAACCGAGACAGTATAATCACACACACTGAAACAGGGTGTATATAATTAGATTCTTTTATAACATTTTTATTTTCTCCTAACAGCAGAAAATTGTTTGGCAACGAACACTTAATGATGCTAATGCTTTATTTCCAATCATGTTAATTTCATCAAATGTTTCATAGAATGTATATAATTTGGATATTTATATAAAATCTTCCTAGGGTTCTACCAGAACAAGGCTTGATTGCTGCTGCAGAAAACACTTTTATGGTGCAGGAAAAGTATTTAAGAATTATTTACATTTTTGCCTACAATAAAAGATCTATCCCATTTTAACCACTCATTTGACCAGTCCTCCCTCTGTAGTGCATATCATTAGCTATACAGGTAACCTAATGAGGTCTGTTATTGATTCAGATACACTGAAGAAGCTGATAGGTTGTATAAGATTGGATTTTTTAGATACATATTAGATCCCAGCACCGTCACAGTGCGATACTCCTGCCACTGTAACTGAGAGTGCAGCGCTCCAGCTGGTGTCAGTAGCAGTGTATTTGTATTTCTTTGATGGACATGCGGCAGTCTTTCATCAAGGTGGGTTTATTTTGCGGTGGGAGGGTTGATGTGACAGAGTTGTCTTCGGAGAATGATGGTGTTTGACAGCAGTAGGCTAATGGATGTAGAAGATCATCTCAGTCTGCCAAGCCTTTAGTTATGATGTGGTGGTGGATGAGAACTGCAGGTGTGTGTCGCCAGGCCCTTCATCCATCATGAGCCCGGACAAAACACAAAGCATACAGGGGATGAAATGTTCCCTCCATCTAGGTGGATGAGGGATGTGGTTTAACAAAACAAGATGTGATACCTATCCATTCTGTTCTCACACTGCACTGTAATCTTTTTCTTTTTTCCTTTTTCTCTTTTGTTGGAGGTGGTAGGGGTCTGCTTGCTTTGTTGTGTATCTTTGTTTCTTCATTTCTTTGACTTGCATTTAGCTATTTAACAAACCATGCTACACTTTTTCATGAAATGTTGATAGGATTTCTTAATCTCTGATATTCCAACAATGATGACCACTATAAATATATTGGTTACACACCTTATCTGTATAATAGTTAATCTATCTATTTGCCTGATCCCCTGAGGACATGTCTATAGCTACAGTAATAATCCATGTATTATAGATTAATGATATATTTCCCATTATCCTGTGTGTATGATTTAGTGATTGACCTCTCAATGTTGGGGTTTTTTTTATATGAAAACTATCATTTCCTATTTCAAATCAAAGAGGTCAACATAAAAAATATCTCAACCAATTTGCATTTAAAAAAAACCTTGAGAAATACCGGCTTGTGTTGTGTTTGATATGCACAAAGACACTTGTCCCTTATCTATCTTTTCAGAGAGAAAGAGGAGGAGATAGAGGATGAAGTGCTCCAGGAATCAGTGCTGCCTCCATGAGATATGATGCTGCTTGATTTTGATCATTGACATTTGCTTTTTCATGCATCCCGAAAAACAAGGCCTCCCTTCCATTAAGGAATTATTCAAATGACCTTCAACAGTCCATGTTTTCCTACAGTTTTGTTGTGGGAATATGAGAACACATACTGACATCTCAATTACTTATGCAAGGCTCAGAGTAGGCCCAGTGGATGCAATCACCGTGTGTGCAATCCTCAGTCACTCCGAATCACAGAGGCTCCCGGACAGACACACATAATTCAGACAAGTCAGACAGGATTTGCATACAAAGACTAAAAAAAAAAAAAAAAAAAAAAAAAAAAGGGCATAAATAAAAAATGCATCATCTTGAGCGGGAAGAGAAGGCAGAGATTTTTTGTTGGGGGTAAGGAGAGAGGAAGGGGTAAACTGTTTTAAAAAGGTCTTACATGTCATTTGTGAATGTGAAAGGGTTAGATATATACAGAGATGATACTGGCCTTTTGCGTTTGGTGTTTGGTTTGGTGCTGTTGGGCGACTGCGGCTCGAGAGGTAGTGCAGGTCGTCCTTTAATCCTGGGGTTGGTGGCTTGATCCTGCTTCCTCCTGTTGAAGATGCTCCCGGTGGAGGCCAGCAGCCATGTCGCCGGTTTGTGAATGGATGAATGAGATCAATATGTAAAAGAGCTTTGGGAAACCGTTAAGGTTGAAAAGCACTAGTGAAACCCATTTACCATGTCTATACCTCTGAATGAAAAAGGTTGTATTGACAATTTAAAATATTATTTTGACATTCCTGGGTTTTATTTTAACATTTTAACATTGTTTGAAATTATCTTTCAGCACAAACGTTGACATATACAGATGAAAGATGCTGAGTACTGGTACAGTACTGACCTTCAAAACTCCATATTGGTCAAAACTCTTCTGTCTAAAGGCCTTCAACCATCAACCACAACAGTCTCACACTGGACCAGTCTCTGTTGTCTTTATCCCCTTAAAACCTGATTTTTTTCCCCCCTCTTCCACCCTTCTGGAGGTGACACACTGTCTCATCGTCGC
>JAVQJF010087639.1:0-12551 GCA_036023855.1 Gadopsis marmoratus
CCCCCCCCCCCCCCCCCCCCCCCCCCCCCCCCCCCCCCCCAGGGCGCTGTGTCATTTCTGTTACTTTGTATATACAGCCATTCTCATTTCTTAAAGAAGTAGTTCCACATTTTGGAAAATACGTTTATTTGCAGAGAAAACCGAGGCAGACAATGAATAAGCATATTTCCCAAAATGTTTAACTATTCATGTAACATTTTTCTTTTCATATTCTTTATTTGGTCTTGATTCCTTTGCTGATGATCAGAGACTGATCTCTAAATGCTGAAAAATAGATGGCATGAGGAAGGACTGTGTTTTTTACTTCACCTGGCCGGGGAAGCTTGCTAATGTTCAGCTTCAGCTCAGTTCCCCATCGAAAACAGAAGTGTCTACTCAGCAAACTGCCACAAGCATTAGCTATGTTAGGTCCGATTAATTCCACAAGGGTCTCTATCTTCCTGTACACAGGGGTCATAATCTCACCTTGTAGGCCTTTCCCATGTAAAGCTGGTTCAGTGTGCTCACTATGGCTCCTTGACTGCTGTTAATCATGAATTTACTCATCTGCCAGCTCCCTACTGAGGAGTCCAGGTACATATAATCCACCCCACTGCCGACCTCGCCAATCTTATACCTGGGCAGTTTGTAGATGATAAACCTGCAGTGATGGGAGAGAGAAATATACTTATACTCTTATATTAATTTCATGCCCAAATGTATTAAAACATAGTACCAACAACATACAGTTTATCTGCTTACCCTCCAAAAGACACAAGGCATTTCAAGCACCGTAACTAAAAACATAGTAGTAGAACCCTACACACCGTTAAAACTTCATTCTTGTCAGTATACTGTAATTTATCATATCAACTCACCAATCAACAGGCTCACCAGCTTCATTCCTACAGGAAATGTCAGTACTACACACTGTGCAACACAAAAACATAATAATCTGAAAGCACAAGCGTGTGGCCATCCTGAACAACTCTTCCAGGTGAAGTGAACACAGCGGAGAACAAAAAAGGGAATTTGAAATCTTTTCATAGGTTGTGTGCTTCATGCTTGAGTAACTTTGAAAGCGAATGCAGCACAGCTGCATGCAGATGAAAAACGGGAAGTCGTAAAATTTGGTCATATGACAGGGGAATACTAAAGGGACTGTGAGAGTTTATAGTGGCAATATTAAATTAAATGTTTGGATGCTTTCACTGACTCTTAATCTGTGTAAATACCTTGATTCTACATACTGTAGAATCCAGCGAGAGATTGTGTCTTTTCCAGCACTGTTCTTCACATTCAAACGAGCTTCTCAGATTAACCACAGTCATCTTTTAGTAGCGATGGGGCCGCTAGTCACCGAACTGGAAACCATCTGGCCAAAAACCTCTTTCACCTTGTAAGAACTTAACTTAACTTAACTTTGTATTCGATTTCTTGTCAGTGGCATTGATGGAACTTTTAACTTAGTTAAGCAAGTCACTAAGACTTTAGTCATGCAGTTACTCTTCTGATCTGTAGCTCCTTACTTACAAAGTAAGAAAACCACCAATGAATAGCATAACATGGACAACAAACTGTGGAGGCAAACAGTAAATTACTGACATGGGGAACACATACCACTCAAAATTAAACATTAAAAACATGTAAGATAATTTATTCAAGGTTTTATTGATGAATATATTGAACTGGCTAAATTGTGTGGCTGCAAGTCCACACCACTTCAAAATGAAATAATCCATAACCATATCATAATTTGATTCATCATGTTTAGCATTAACCACACAGTTCATACCAAATATGTGACATAGTTTTTGAGATTCATTCATTCTTCTTTTCTTACTAAATTTAGACTTTGGTCACAAGGAACTATTGTTTTGAGAGAGTGAATAAAATATAAAATAAACAGTTAAAATAAAGATATATTTATCACTTTTGGTACACACATCTGTATAAACTGTATCAGCAGAATATTATTACAGTAGTCATTAATTCAGTGACATTTACTATTAGCTGGAACTGATTTCAGTACATTTTCATGTATAATGGTACCACTTTCTGGGTTGCCAGGTTGTAAAATACAAATCTCCTTCACTGGTATTCATCCTCCTCAAGCGTGATGCTTGCTTTGTCTTTTCAGCGAGCTTAACTTATTCATATTTGTAACTGCAGACTTGATGGCTTGTTAGATGTGGACCAACCCAAGTATTTATGTCTTGCAGGGAATTTCTGCTCTTCAGTCTCAAACTATAACATGCCTGACTGGAACTATGAGAAACCACAGAGGGGAGAGTTCAGTTCTTATACAACAAGCGGCTGATGAATACAACAAGAAGGTCTGTATTCAGTTTTTGGGTTCCCTCTGTGATCCTACATGTGCATATAATAAAGAAAGATGAATGTGTGTGTAGATTTGCAAGGCTGAAAGTGGCATTGCACTCACCATACAGGTAAAGCAGGTTGAACTTCACGTCACCTAACGTAACTTCCAATAGCCAAAGTGCAAAGGTAGCACCACCCTCTCTACAAAATCCTCCTGTATTGATAGACACACCATTTGCTGGAGCCTAGTCAAAAACTGAGGAAAAGACAGACAGCAGGTAAACGAGAGGAAGATACCATGGCAGCTGCTTCAGATCAGGTAACCATTCATTATGATATACAAAGCAAAATATGTTCTAAAACACAGAATATCTAATATAGTTATTTTACTATTAGAGGTTACCTTCAGTTATTCAGCACTGGAGTTTTGGGGTGAAGGCCCACAGGGCCAGCTATGGTCTGCCGAACAAGCCAAAGTTCATGTCTCATTAAAATGAATAACTATATGTCTAAATCATAAAGTATTGTCAAACCCTGATGCTAACAGTAAAATGTTTCTGTCAGTGCAGACTGATTTCATTATCTTATTCTGCACTTTGTTATTGTTATGTGTTTGTTAACACATTATCACATTGAGTTGAGCTGTTACTGATCTTATTGGAAAAATCTTATTGGAACACTATAAATTTGCATATTTTTCATTTCTCAAAGAAACTTTAAATGGACTCTTACTTATATAGCGCTTTTCAACCGTTGACACGGTTCCCAAAGCACTGTAACAGTAATCTAAGCTTTTTGACAGTAATCTAATTCACACATACACACACCGATGGGGACACAATTGCCATGCTGGCCTCCACCGGGGGCAAGTTGAGGTTCAGTGTCTTGCCCAGGGACAATTCGACATGTGGACAGGAGAAGCTGGGATCAAACCACCAACCCTGGGGTTAAAGGACAACCACGCTACCCTCTCAGCCACAGACGCCCCAAAGAGAAAAATGAAAGAAGAAAAAATAGAGTGCAAAGTAATCTTTATGTCAAATGAAGTCGATGCTCAGTTGAAAATACCAGTAACATATGTACTGATGGTGCACAACACCTGTTTACATCATTGGAAACTGTTGAACTGCAGCATGTCAAGAATCTGTTCTTTGTGTGTGAAGAATGTGGAGTTTGTGCGAACAGGCTATGGCAAGAACACAGTGAAGGTGCTGGTCATCAGGAGAGAGGGGAGCCACCACTACATCATCGAGCTGAAAGCTGACGTGGAGCTCACGCTCAACTCGCGCAAAGATTATCTAACTGGAGACAACTCAGACATCATCCCCACCGACACCATCAAGAACACCGTCCATGCCCTGGCCAAGCTCAAGGGGGTAGGTCACCACCAGTCTAGTGACAGAAACAAGGGACAAGCTTGTAACCACAATGAGAGACACACTACACTACACTCCATGCAGATTCTACTCTAGAAACACTTCTCTCACTCTAGTCACAATAGCCATAGAAAATAAGGGAGGAGGGCAGTTAGGACCAGAAGGGTAACTGTGTTACTGTGGACACCACTGTCGACTGTGCAGGTGATCGAGATTTAATGAATTCTATGAGAAGACTGTGTTGTGAGATATTTGCAGGCCACATTATGTTGCATGTTTGTAAAAAAAATAAATAGTAATTTTTCTGTGTCATAATTTTGACTAAGACTAAACCCCTAGTAACAAAATCTCTACAGGCTGTACAGGCTGACAGCAGCAGCAACAGACCCTGAACCAGCTCTTTGAGGTCTCTGACAAGAGAGGGCAAACAAATCTTAGCAGCTTAGGTTACGCAATGTTCATTAAGGTGATGCAATATTCTATGTTACATGCACCATTATAAAATCAGGAGACAGTAGATTGCGTAGCCAGTGTGGAGAGGCCACAACATGTGGTCAAACATTCAGGGCCTTATCAGAATCAGAGTTGCAATATTTTATGAGGGAAGCATTTAAACCAGAGAGAAGGGCGTTAAAGTAGTCATGTAGCATCATGCTAAGTCCAACATTGTGTAATTGAGGAGTTTTTAAATTAAGTCCAAAATAATTGCTGTGTGACCTTTGTTTCACAGATTGGCATATTGGTTTAATTTGCAGTCAGGAGAAGAAAGTTCTGTCATCCAGCTTTAAACTAAACTAGATGCAGCTACATAGAAGTCTGAAATGAAGAGCGATTCGACTGGATTAATTTCAACATACAGTACTTGTACACCCCCTAATTTAGTCTGTAAAAGGTTAATTTCTATATAATCAATACATTTCATAAAAAAGACTGAGAACTTTAAATCCTCCTTTGTTAAATAAAAAAGGACAGCAATGCCACATTCGATGTGATAATCCCAGAACAGTTCATACAGCTTTAATTGTTGGCAACAGAAAAGGGTTTTGTCAATTCACCTCAGTTGCCTGTCACAACTGACCCCTGTTAACCCACAGCTCAAACACACACTGATCAAATAAAATCAAGGGTCAACAAACCCTGTTGACATTTGTATTGGTCTGTATGTCCTCTTACTACATTACTCATATTATTCAGACTTTTTTTAAGATGGTTTTACTTTTAGCCTGTCACTTTTTTGTTGTTGCACGTATCTGTTCAGGTAAAGACCATCGAGCAGTTTTCCCTGGATATCTGTCATCATTTCCTGACCTCTTTCAACCATGTGCTGAGAGCCAAAGTTTACATGGAGGAGGCTCCATGGAGACGGTTGGAGAAGGTAAAATACAGGTTTTAAAATACAAATTCAGTAATTTTTCAGCCTTTTTCATGGCAGACATGTTACTTGTCATAACGGCAAAAGCACAAATGAAACCAACGATACTGAAGAGTAAATTAATACACACACACCATTGCTGATGGGTGTGGTCAAAAGTGTTCTATGTAACATCAGAGCACATTGTATCATTGTAATTTATCTAATCTCACTATAAGAAGTGTGTTCTTCATTCAAACTCATGAAGCAGCATAAATCAAATATACCTTAACACAATTATGTGAAATATCCATCATCAAATTATGATTTCCACTCAGTTTCACCATTGAAATCAAATCATTGACATTTTTTTCTCAGAATGGGGTTGAGCATGCTCATGCATTTATCTACAGCCCAGAAGCTTGTCGCTTCTGTGATGTTGACCAGAATGTCAACGGTAAGCACACACCACACACACTTTCAGTTTTTCAAATTAATGTAGTAAAAATCTCCTCAAACAAACCTGTTCTGCTGCCCACGATGTTCTCATGTAGCTCCTGTTGAGGTTAGTATACATGTGAAAAAATTATGTGGGGTATTTGGATGCCATCGTTTCAGCGGTGTCCAGTTTTAACACTTGAAGCTTGTTGATTAAATCCTCTGTGATTTGGATGTGGTCACTCATGCTGCTGATGTTTGTAATGCGAGTCCATTGTCACGTGTGTCCGTACTCTACAAACTACTCACCGACTCTGTGCCCCACACAGGCGTCCCGGTGGTTCACAGTGGGGTGAAGAACATGACGGTGCTGAAAACCACGCAGTCTGGTTTTGAGGGCTTCTTCCGAGACCGCTTTACTACTCTGAAAGAGGCCAAGGACAGGTGTTTCTGCACCTCTGTCTATGCTAGGTGGCACTACAACAATATTCAAGATGTCAACTTTGATGCTGCATGGTAATTATCTGATAAAGATAATAGGTATCCATGATAGAGACTGTGACTTTATCTGCCAACGAGCAGGAAAAAATGCCTCGACACTCAACACAAAACAGAAGGAACATCTCTCCGGTTTTAAATTAATGAAATATATATAAAAAATCCTTAAAGTGAAATGACATACTTTCACCGTCCTCA
Source organism: Gadopsis marmoratus (assembly GCA_036023855.1). Lineage (NCBI taxonomy): Eukaryota > Metazoa > Chordata > Actinopteri > Centrarchiformes > Percichthyidae > Gadopsis > Gadopsis marmoratus. Next base: position 6,163 of record JAVQJF010087639.1, read on the forward strand.
CAGGAAGTGTGTGAAGGAGACGATTATTGAGAAGTTTGCTGGCCCCTACGATCGTGGAGAGTTCTCACCCTCTGTGCAGAAGACCCTTTATGAAACACAGGTTCTGGTCCTGGGCAGAGTTCCTGAGGTAAGTCAGCATTTCAGATCACAAGATTTATATCAAAACTCGAGGTAGAATATGTTGGAAGTCATAGCATCACTGCTTCCTGAAAAAAAAATAAAGCAAAACATATAATTGCACTTGCACAGCCATAATGTGTCTTTACAAATACCGTACAGCTTCTGACTTTTGCACACACATTTACATATCACCTGTAACACTGTATGGTACAGATGAGGAAATGAATGCCTCCAGGACAAAGCATTATTTGTGTAACATCCAATAAAACAATCCGAATTTAAATATGAGGCCACATGCACAAGCAGCTCAGGAAAAACCCAGGCTCTAAGTGTACTCTGTCTTTTAGGTGGATGAAATAGAGATAATCATGCCCAACCAGCATTATGTCACCATAGACATGACCAAAATGGGCCTCATCAACAAAGATGAGGTAAGATCTGTTATTACAACTAATGTTTCAAGTTGATTAGTCATGAAATTACATGGTTACTGATATGCATTTTCCTCTCACAGGTTCTTCTTCCCCTGGATAACCCTTCAGGCAACATCACAGGGACACTGCGCAGGAAACAGCGAGCCAAGCTGTGAAGGCACCTGTGCATCCAGGATGTCCTGCTGCTGTGATCTACATATCAATCTGAATGAGCTATTCAATAGAAAAGTCAATATGTTATCATTTTTAGACCACACACAGTGAATATGCAAGTGAAAGAAAGCATCAATAAATTCATAAACTTATATTGTTCTTTGGTGAGAAAAGAGCACCATTTATTGCAAATCGCTGATTCAGATATTCAAACTCCAGTGTTATGTTGCACATATACATTGGTCATACGCACTTCAATACAGTTCTCTTTGCGACAATGCTGAAAGCACCACAGGTGGGAACATAGTATATATACACACACACACACACACACACACACAATCACACACACATAAATATCGTCATATCAAGAGCCTCAGGCCTAGATAATGTAGGTGTGCAGGTAGAAAGAGGCATTCGGTTGGCTCTGTGTGTCTGGGGAAACAAAATGCTTCATTGTTACATGCTAAGGACGACTCATCTGCGCAGTTTAGAGCATAAAAACAGATTTAGGACATAACGGGATGCATCAGAATAATTTTCTGCAGGTATCAAAGTGTTCAGGTACAACAAACCATACAGTTTCAACCATATATCATCTTATATACAAATAGTTTTAAAAAAAACAACATTGGTTAATTCACTTGCACGCACGCACGCACACACACACACATAAAAATCCTACCTGTGGAGTATTCTCCCTAAATTTCCTTCTTTTAAATAAAAACACACAAAAAAATTAAATACATATCTGAAGCAGCAGAAATAAGAATGGCTGAAAAAGTAAACAGCTGAGTGGACTCGGTGTGCAACCCATTTTTGGGGTCCACGCTTATAAAAACATACAGAATTCAAAACCTGTTAAGGTGCCACTGTGGCGAGAGGAGTCTTTGTGAGGTGGCAGCTAACCTGGGGTCTCCTGACACGATGATTGTCACTGAAGTGCGTGTTGGCATGACAACATGCGGTGCTACGAGGCGTTGGTCTTCAGGTGTTGAGTCTGCAGTGGCTTCACGTGATACTCATAGATTTTCAGTGCAGGCCCGAGCTTTATTGACAGCCCCGTCAGCACATCGTTACGCGTCATCAGGAGCAGGGACTTGCCATCGATTTCCTGTCAGGTGGGGGTAAAAAAAAAAATATTTGACTGACATCCTAGTTTGTTTTTATCACGACAGGATTTTTGAGCAGGCAGAGCACTCCAACCTGATCCTGGAAAGCCGTGGCTTGCTCCTCGAACCCAGTTGCTTTGAAGTAATTGAAGACATCTGCGACCCCCCAGTTGGCAGGGTCCGGCAGCTGACCATTCTCCACTGGGCTGTGGGGTCACAGTGAATGGATTCATCTTAATGTCCATGTACAAACAACTGTAACAGCATTCTTTCAAATCTTTCAATACACCTTAGAGACGATACCTTTTGGTGCCAACGGAGCCATTTGCCTTGTCTTCCATGTCGGCTGTAAAAACAAAGAAAAAAGAAAAATCACAACACCAAAGCAAATTCCTTGTATGTTATAACCTACTTGTCAATAAATCTGTTTGCAAGATGAATCTTTTTATTTGAAGTTATTGATGGTTTGCACATCACTTTATACACTTTCACTAGTCATTAACCCTGACATATTCGGTATCTCCATAAGAACACCTGCATCTTTTACAGTACATTCATTTGTATCTAGAGAAGTATATTATACTCACAAAAAATGAGTTCATGATGAAGCTACCAAGGCAAGAGGCAACTTTAACTTTACTTAATCTTATAACATTCTTGACACCGTCAGCTGTGGTGACTGGTTACTTTTAAGCAGAAACAATGCTTTAGTTTGCATGCTTGCGTTTCCATTGTGCTCGTGCGATTTTAGGTTTTAGCACTAATTTAGCCATTATAGGCTAAATGAGTCGCGTACAGTCTGTTACGGTGCAGTAAGTTTTCATCAGATGTCTTCTGCCGGGGGAAGATCAGTAGGTTGACAGCTCAAACAGCATCATTGTTTCCCTTTGAGTCTGGCATTCACTGGCCGTCTTCACTGCAATAACATGAAAATAGTACAGTTGTTAAAACTGGAAGGAAAAAAAAAATAGCTTAAACATAGCTTAAGAGCACAACAACGCTAGTACGGCGTGAATAACTGACAGCGTGAAAATGACCTAAAACTCACGTTGTTAGCTGCATTAAAGATGGCAGAACAACGTTTCATACACGAATTTGCCTTAATTGCCACGCACATGAATATGATTAAAAAGAGCTACTCCGTGCAGTACAATATTAAAAAAAAAATTAACGCTACGCTAAATGATAGGCAGCAATGAAATATTAGCTATTTCGTATTAAGCTAGCAGGGGTAGTTAGCTGGGTTTGCTAATACAAAATTTAAGTTACCTTATTTTAGCCGATTCCTGCTTGACAACAACCAAACATCCAAGCTATACACGCAGAGTGGAGAACAAAAAGCGGCCTAATCACCGACAAATTTTCCAAATAAATAAACGTCGATATTAATTTGACAAAAACAAGATTTTAATCAAGTAAAGCCAACTAGCCCCTCTTCATCGGCTTCGCTTCCTTCGCCCACGTGACAGCAGAGAATCATGGGAAGTGACGTTTCTTACCGTTTCATCGCCAGCGTTTGTAGTTCAGCATGATCAACCACCTGCTGAAGTACATCACAGTAATTACTACACATACAGCAATATTTCTCATGACATTTAATACCAACATTTAAAGGTTTTAATAAAAAAATTTTATTACAGTGACATATTCTTTGTTACATAAAATTGGCTACAGCAAAGTATAGTCCCCCTTGCAAACACAAGTAAATATGTGTGGGAAAAAACTTGACAGCCTTCTAAATGATGTGCAAAATAACCCACAAACTAAATGCAGCCACATTTCAGATTATTGATCCCATACTGGCATGTGTGGCTAGCTACAAGGAACTCATGAACTGATTTCCTTCAGTCAAGAGGAGTGTGAGGTGGCTCAGGGAAAAGTTCCATAATTTACATCAAATATGACAAACATTATTACACACATGGGGGGATAAATGACACGAGTGCTGTGGATTTCCTACACACTTTCTGGGAAGATATACAGACAGGCAGTTTGGATCAAAACATGCTGAATTCGCAGGGGTAACTTTCAAAGTTTGTCCAAATAAAAAATGTAATTGATTCTGACATTACATTCTGTTCACCTCTTTGGATCCCCTTAAATAAAAATAATTTCCTAAGAAATATAACAAAAGATAAGTTAAATAACTTGGCTAATTTTAAATAGGAATGAGAGGCATCAAATGTTTTTGTCTACAATTGTTAATTTTGAATAAAGGGCAAATAAAAAAGGTGTACAAATAAATAATCCTAAATATAATATATTCACTGTTTATAATGCTTTTGTGAATAAAACAGTTGTGGAGTCTCCTTATATATAGTGAGAACTATGCAGGTTTAAATATTTAAAATGTAATTTATTAGACATAACCAAATCTCAAATATAAATAATAGCATAAGAAACAGTTGTGCCTTTTGAAATGAAATTAGGGCTAAATACAATGTCATCATGTGCTCAATATATGAAAAAGGTTTAAATTCAGGCATAGTCAATATCCATATACAGCACATCCGTACCTTAAAAATAAGCATTCAGTCCTCAAACCTTTTTCACATTTGGTTGTCTGAGATTGTAGAACTTGATTTAATTGCATTTTTCTCATCTACAAACATTTGAGCACCATGTCAAATAATGATATAAACTTCAGAAGACTTGTTAAATTGAAAGACTGCCAACAATGCATTATTGTTTCCAACAAGATGTAAAATTAAATCTTTTGATTTCCCTACAACCCTGAGTGTCCCACCTGCAGAAATGACCTCAGACTCTGACCTCCCTGTGGACTGCTGAGACAAACGTCCCTCTAGGGAATCAATGGACCACCGAGGCAGGAGCGATTGGGGCTTTTCTTACATCTGGAAGTTCAACAAGTGGACACCTTGCACTTGTAGGTTTTGGACCTTTGACATACATATTCTATAATCACCTGTTAAATACACATCAACCTGTCAAGCCAGTGATGAAAATGAGGAGGCTGGGACTACATTTCAGCAGCAAGGACAGACAATGTGTCAGAATTCATTGGAAATTAATGGTGCCCTGTATAGAAAATTGCCTCATAAAACCTATATTTCTCTTAAGGGGAGAAAATATGTATTAAATATGCATAGACAATAACTTAACAGGAGTGGCTTACAATGAGACATTTTCTTCAAACGTCAGACTTATTCCCTTTGAAAATCTGTGACAAGACCACAACATGTTTTTTAACGTTCTCTAACTGACCTGACTCAGCCTGAGCAATTTTGCGAGGAAGAATGAGCAAATGTTGCTCCATCACAGTGTACAAATTGTTTTAAAAAAAATTATGCAAAGAGACTGCAAGCTATAGTTGAGGTAAGTATATGTTTCAACTCAGTGGTGACTGAGATGAATGAATACTTTAAGGTTATGATGTTTAAGTTTTTTGTAATTATTTCACGGTTAATGATTTAGTTTTGCTTTCACGGGATTATGCAGAGGAATATGTCACTCGGATGAAATTTCCTATCGAGATTATCGATCTTTTTCCAATTTAAAAAGATAACAAAACAAAACAACCAAAAAAAAGAAGAAAAAAAAAGATGGGAACACTTTCAGGGAAGTATTAGCTTGTTGTGACACTGCTGCACAAACGTATCATAAAAACATTAAAAGTAAAATAGAACAAATATGGCAGTTACACAATGACTTCAAAGTGCTCTGCTTAAGCACAATTAGCATTTTGAAACAAAATCGAAAAGCAACCCCTGAATGGACAGAATATGTCCATGTGACCAACACTGCTTCGCATCCACAATGACGTACTCTTAAGAAATCTAACAAACTGACCTTTCAGCTACTGAAAAATGCCATGTCAATGCAAATCAATCATTTCTGGACGTACCAGACAGATGACCTGTCGTGTGGAATGACATACTCAAACCCCGCCAGGTCACCTTCCTTGTGAGACGGAGCTGTACCTGAAGAATATATATCATCTCATTCCATTAATTTAATACCACACTAGTCTGAGGTATAAGGAAATGTCCTGTGATCAGATATGGATCAAACAATGCTACAAGTGATCAGTTAAGACGGAACTGAAAAGTTTCTGCTCCATAATAACACTTGTCACTATTAATCCATCTCTTCAAGAATTCAATGCTAAACTCAGAACTTCAAGAAGTCATCAGTGCTGATTTTCCTTCATTAAACACGAGTTTCTTGGTTTGAATTTTGGTCATGCTTTAACAAAAAAAGTGTTTGAAAATCTTATGTCTCATATATGTATATTTCTATATGCACAAATACATGGTTCCTGGTCTTAAGGACCCAAGAATGATGAATAATGGTTAATGTTAAAGTGTTAATGATCAATAAATAATAAACTGAACCCTGCACCCTGTGGGCTCACCACCTGCAGGGATAGGCATCGGGGTCGGGTGCTATGTAAGCCAGGCGGGCAGGCAAAGGCGGGGACCTGGGCGCCCTGATCCTCAGCGTCGCAGACTGGCTCTAGGGACGTGGAACGTCACCTCTTTGGTGGGGAAGGAACCGGAGCTGGTGGAGGAGGTGGAGCGGTACCAGCTAGATATAGTTGGGCTCACCT
>JAVQJF010087656.1:0-13653 GCA_036023855.1 Gadopsis marmoratus
TGTGTGTGTCCCAGTGCAACAGTTTGGCCTAAGCACAACACATTTCCTAAAGACACTTTAATGTCGCCTCCCTTCTTATAACATTTTGTTGGCTTTGTTCTCACTTCTGCCTATAAACAACCACCGACGTTAAAAGATGTTGTTGATGTTATTGGCTGATAAAGAACATGCCGAGTGTTTTCAGTTTAACGTTGTAAAGATGTGGTCGAAGTTGAAAAGCTGCGGCTGCAGTTTAATTGACTTTGTTCAGGAAAGGCTCAGCGTGTTTCCATGTTCGACACCTTTCATAGACAGCTGTTGGTCTGCGGTTCTGTTGCTGGAAGGCATCAGCTGGAGTGTAGAAAGCCTTAGGAAGCAGAAACGACATTAACCCAGAAACCACATGATCCAGATCAACCTTACAGAGAGTGTAACGCCAGGATAAACTTTATGGAGCTCCTGCAATTAGCCAATAGTTATAGTAAGTAAAGTCAGGGGATCAACAAAGTCAGTAGGATTCGTCCTCTGGGGATCATGATGTCTACAAAATTTCATGAAATCCGTCCAATAGCTGTTGAGACATTTCAGTCTGGACCAAAGTGGTGGACAGAACGACAAACGCTGGCTTCCAAGTGTGCAATATTAAAACGCACTTTAAATGACCAAAAAATTTTATTTTCAACGTAACGTTTCGAGGAAATTCTGTCAACAAATAAAGTAGATCTATTCTCTTAAAAACTAAATACATTTTTATTCCTTTGTTTTTGAGACCTAAACCAACATTTCCCCTTCCTGTTCTTAACAGGAAGTCCATTCAAGGTCCCAGTGAAGGACGTGGTGGACTCCAGTAAAGTCAAGGTGTCTGGTCCCGGTGTGGGGTCAGGGGTCAGGGCCAATATCCCACAATCCTTCACGGTGGACTGCAGGAAGGCAGGCGTGGCCCCGCTGGCCGTGGCCGTCACGGCTCCTAAAGGCGCCGCAGTTCCTGTGGAGGTGACTGACAACGGCGACGGGACTCACATGGTGTCCTACACTCCGTCTGTGGAGGGGCCGCACTCTGTGGCTGTCAAGTACGCAGAGGAGGACGTACCCCGCAGGTACGGACCAGTACAGAAGTACAAGCATTAGGGTCATTTAACAGGAAGCTGAGTCTCCTGTTGATCAGTTTAAAGGCAACATAAGATCTGCAAATTTTGTGGAAAAAGTAAAGGGAATTTTTTAGACATTCATAATAGTATTTTTTTTATTTGTTTTTGACATAAAGTTGTTTTTTTATTTTTTTTATTCTCCTTTCAGACGGCAGTGGGTGTCTCAACGTGTTGGGTTTTTTTGTGTTGAAGGATAATGACGTCTTGTCTTGGACTTTTTATTCGATATTCAGCATTTTGGGGAACAATTTGATAAAGATGAAATTTTTTTATTTGTCTGTAGGACCAGCTGGTCAGGTCAAATAGTTTGTCAATTAAAATAATTTGGCTGACAAACAGAAAATCCACTTGCCGTATTCTGGTGCTGTGGTTCATTCATGAATATGTGCACCTTTTGAGGTTTGGTGGATGCAGTGCTTGTGGAGTGCCTTGCTCAGGAGCACATCGTCTCTGAAGATCAGCGTCTGTAGTAACTGTGTCTGTGGTCTCTTCAGTCCCTTCAAGTTTCGGGTTCTGCCAACTCACGATGCCAGCAAAGTGCGAGCCAGCGGGCCCGGTCTAACCAGCGGCGTCCCCGCCAGCTTCCCTGTCGAGTTCAACATCGACGCCAAGGACGCCGGCCAGGGCCAGCTGAGCGTGCTCATCACTGTGAGTAACACACAATCATAATTATACACACAAATAAAGGAAGACACCACACTTGCACTCTGTCCTGCCTTCTTTCTTCCTTTCCTTTACCCTTCCCTCCCTCCACTTCAGGACCAGGATGGTAAACCTAAGCAGCCAAGTATCCATGACAACGGTGATGGTACATACGAGGTATCTTACATCCCCGACCGGGCGGGCAGGTACACCATCGTAATAAAATATGGTGGTGATGACATCCCTGCCTCGCCTTATAGAGTCCGCGCCACAGCAACTGGAGACGCCAGCAAGTGCACTGTCACCGGTACGAGAACCCCGACGAACGCATGAAAAACGCTTATGAAAATGTAAGACGTTGGAGGGGGAAATAAAATCTACTAAAATGTCCTCCTCACAGGTCCAGGTATGGGTCCCACAGTGGCCATCGGCGAGGAGCTGGGCCTGGTGGTGAACGCTAAGGGTGCTGGGAAGGGGAAGGTGAGCTGTGTGGTGGTTCAGCCCGACGGCAGCGAGGTGGAGGCCGAGGTTTTGGAGAACGAGGACGGCACCTTTGACATCTTCTACACCGCGCCTGCACCCGGAAACTACGTCATATACGTCCGCTTCGGAGGGGAGAACATCCCACGCAGTCCCTTCAAAGTCATGGTGAGGTTTATTGCACGCTAATCGAAAATGAGTTTCACGCAGGCCGAGGCGGTCATCTGTTGCAGCTTTGAACAGAAGAGCATCACAAAGACATGCCGACACCAGGCATCAGGTTTAAGTGAGACTATTAAATTGGATGCAGATTAACTTTTTAACCTCGTGCCTTTAGGTTACAGACCAGGATTTACCCACGAGGCCACAGCAGTGTATGTCATTATCCAGACGTCGGTCTGCTATCCTGTGTGTGTGTGTGTTGCACTTTACCCAACCAATCCCTACACGCTGTCACAATACATCGTCACCCTGCGGTGGAGGACATGAACAAACTGTCTCTCCTGCATCGTGAGCAGAAAACATCCATCGCCATGGCTTGAGATGGTCCCTAATACAGAGAAACCACCACGTTTACATACAAACAAAGTGCGAGTGTGTGGAGCAAGTGTGTAGGGGCTGGATTAGGACTGTGTATGTGTGCGTTATGTCAGATGTTTACGTTTACTGTCGTGTCTTCAGGCAACTGATGAGGTACCCATGATGCAACAGCAGAAGTCTCTACAGCAACAGGCCGGCGCCCCCGGAGCTAGCCTCCAGCCCTGGGTACCCCAACACATACACATTCAAATACACACACACACACACAAGCTTACTTGCTGTGTATACACACTGACTTGATTATGCATTTGTGATTTGGGTGAAATTGCCCCTCAACATGTTAGGCACATAACACACACACACACACACACACACACGCACTGCTCCTCTTCCCTTGCAGGTGAATGGCTGCTGGTCAAAACTTTAAAACTTGACCCCTCTCTCTCTCGCTCTCCATTCTAAGGTGTACTCGCTTGACCACTTTGCCTCCTCCATGTCATCGCTTCCCTTTTTTGTCTCAGCCAATGGGATCGCAGTAAACATCTAACAACATAACATGAATAATAAAACCCCGGTGTTTGTGAGATGTGTTGCAGAGGGCCTTGATGTGGTTACGGGTGTATTTTATTTTTTTCCTCCAGGGGTTTTGCACTCTGTCCTCTTCCTCAGTGCGCTCTCTTCACTGCTGTGGCTGTATCACAGTGACCTCATCATCCTACTCTTCCTCCTCCATCATTGCACTACTCCTCCCAGGATGCCCCTGTGTGGGTGGGGCTTGGATGCAGCAGCATGTTTCTAATGCAGGTGGCCAAGACGGACAGGAAGTTGTTTTTAGTGAATAGACGCTTTAAACTCTGTCTGTCTTCTCCAGGTGACATCAGACAAATACGAGCCAATCGGCAGCAGCGTTAATGGAAGCGGCTTCAGACCATTTGACATGGTGATACCTTTCTCCTTCAGGAAGGGAGAAATCACTGGTGAGAGGACTGTGGAACTGAATGCATTTTTTCTGCTGGTTCAGAAATAAAGTAATTTGTGTTGGCAGTGACAGTCCTGGCTTCTTCCCATTGAAAGTTAACCAGACATACCTATTCTGTTTTTGGGTTTGGCATCTTCTGCGCCTCACTTTATTCCACCAAACAGGAATGAGCTTATTACTGTCCCCTGAGGCCGGTAGGAGAACACGACTAAGAGTCTACAGCCATGCTAGTAGCTCTATGTGGCTGATGCTTTGACCTAAATGCTAACGCTAGCATGGCAACAGGCTCACATTTACAATTCCACCATACTGACCTTAAGCAATTTTTACCATGTTAACCATCTTTGGTTAGCATGCTAACATTTGCTAATTAGCTCTAAACACAAAGCACAGCTGAGGCTGACGGGAATGTCATTAGTTTTACATAATAATAATAATAATAATAAAGTCAAATGGAAATATACACAACGATATGTCCATCTGTTTCTAACTCCCTCTCTCTTTAAGGTGAGGTGCTGATGCCTTCAGGTAAATCAGCTCAGCCGCTGATCTCAGACAACCTGGATGGGACAGTCACAGTGCAGTACTCCCCCACTGAGGCCGGCCTGCACGAGATGCACATAAAATACAACGGCACACACATCCCAGGTCAACACACACACACACACATCTCATGACCCCATGTTTCACGATGTTTGGACACTGACATCATAGTCAGGATGAAACATAGAGGAGTTTGTGTGTGTGAGATTAGGGTACCGTCTAAGGTGTGTTATGTCCATGTTTGTGATTAAGGTGTGTGTGTGTGTCAGATGTTTCACTATTTCAGCTTTAATATACAGTACATGGTCAAACGTATGCGGACATGTGACCATTCCAGCCGTATGTGACATTAGAACGTGTGATTCCAACAGTGTGGGCTTTAATCTGCTGCTCTAACAGCCTCCACGCTTTATGGAAGTCTTTCCACAAGCTGTTGATTCCAGTCAGCCACAGGAACATTATTGAGGTCCAACACTGATGTTGCGTGATCAGGTTTGGCTCAGTCGGCATTCCAGTTCATCCCAGAGGTGTTGGACGGGGCTGAGGTCAGGGCTCTGTGCAGGCCAGTCAACTGGGGGAAAAATATTTCTGCATGGGGTTGGTGCACAAGGCCATCCATAGTCATGTTGAAACAGGAAAGGGCCTTCACCAAACTGTTGACACAAAGTTGGAAGAACACTATTGTTAAAAAAGAAAAAAACAGTAATTGTTGGCTTAAGCGTTAATATTTCCCTTCATTGGTACTAAGGAGCCCAAACCATGAAGAACAGGCCCGGACCAAAAGAACACTTCCTGAAAGAGCCCTAGGTTTAGTGCTTTTTGTTGTACTGATGTTGAATGTGTGTGTGCGTTGCAGAGTCTCCCCTTCAGTTCTATGTGAACCACGCCAGTAGTCCCAATGTCACAGCTTATGGTCCTGGTCTGAGCTACGGCGTCGCCAACAAGATGGCCACGTTCACAGTCTTCACAGATGATGCCTCTGAAGGTACGTTAGCTACAGGAGGTTATTCTGGTAACAGCGTCCTCTGACAGCAGCAGGAGCTGGGATGACGCGCCGTCAGTCACAGTTGGTGTTGGGCTGCAATAGTTGGAAGTTTTAGTTATCATGGTATTTGTTAAAGTTACACATTTGTGGCTGCAACAGAAACCGTATCGATAATATGAATGAATCTCGGTAGAATAGCGCCCTTCACTGGTTATATAAAAACAAACTGTTGCAGACAGCAGCTGACGCCGCGTGACCACAGGCGATATTGTCCAGTAAAAACATGTATTCCCAAGAAAAACATCTTTGTAAATGTTTTCACAAAGCATTTCATTTAAAAATGCATTAACCCTTGAAGGTGCGTGTAATGCAGTCTCGTGATGCACAAACCTAAATGGTAGTTTCAGGATAATGCTTGTTATTTGGTTTTGAGGAAAGTCCAGCCAGATTAGTAATTGTAGTTGTTACATGTCTGGTATTTGTAGTCTGATGTAAAGCAAATCAGGGCTGCAACTAATGATTATTTTCAATATTGAGTGATATGCCAATTATCTTCTTGATTTAATCAATATTTCAGTTGGCCTTTAAAGTCATAGTAAAAGGGAAGTTGGAGCATCTTGAGCTACATGTGTATATATATGTATTGATATAGCAGTTAACTTGCGGTATATTGGTAAATATTTAGGAATATATTACAAAGGTCTTTTTTTCCCACATAATCTTTTGTGCAGCGGCGCAGGCTGGGAGCCTTCCAGGAAAAGCATTTCACTGTTATACTTGTGGCTACACGTGACAAATCAAACTTTGAAACTTAAATCATGAGTCTCTTTTTTTATTATTATTATTATAAAAGCAGCATATGAGTGTTTTGGAACAGGGTTTTATTTCTGGTTAGTTTTTAGTAAATCAGTGGTAGCGTCCTGTTTCAGATATACTCTGTCTGTCTGTCCAGGGGGTCTGGACTTAGCCATCGAGGGTCCGTCCAAAGCAGAGATCAGCTGTGTGGACAACAAGGACGGGACGTGCAGCGTCAGCTACATGCCCACTCTGCCCGGAGACTACAACATTCTGGTGAAATACAACAACGATCACATCGCCGGCAGCCCGTTCACCGCCAGGATCACCAGTGAGACGGCACACCGACACACACAGACACTGCTACATGAACAGGCAGATCATTAACGATATCTTTAGAGGAGCACTGGAAGAGAAATCCTTTCAAACTTGTTTTTATTGAAACATAAATTTGTGATTAGATATAGAAACATCACTGGAAGGACTGTGTCCGTAGGTTTGTTCTCTGGTTAGTTGATCAGAGTGTTTGTCCACAGTGGTGTCTTACCTCTGTGTGCGTTTGCGTTCCAGAGGACAACCAGCGGCGCTCTCAGGTCAAGCTGGGCTCTGCGGCAGATTTCTCTCTGGACATAAATGAGACGGACCTGAGCCTTCTGACCGCCAGCATCAAGGCGCCGTCCGGCCGGGACGAGCCCTGCCTGCTGAAGAGGCTGGCCAACAACCACATTGGTAACCAACACACAGAGAAACGTGTCTAAAACATGTCTAAAAATAATTAAACAGTTACTGTAACAATGTGTTTGTGTCATTAACGTTCATTCGCTCCAAATCGTCAATCTCTCTAGTCTTCTCACCGACTCCCTCCTCCCAGGTATCTCCTTCATCCCCCGGGAGGTGGGCAAACACCAGGTCAGCATCCTGAAGAACGGCCGTCATGTCGCCAACAGTCCCATCACCATCATGGTCGTCCAGTCTGAGATCGGCGATGCCAGCCAAGTCAAAGCTTATGGCGACGGCCTCGTCCAGGGAACCACCTTCAACAACGCCAGCTTCGTGGTCGACACGCGGGAGGCCGGTCAGTACTCTGGGCTTCCATCGTCTCAGACACGTTTCATTTTTTACTTTTATTTATATATAAGCGGCGTGGCAGTTTGACGACAATGTCTTTTGCCACGGCTTTAGTCCAGACTGAAATACCTCAACAGTTATTTGATGGATTGCCATGAAAAGTTGTATGTTAATTCATGGTCCCCGTTTGTGGTTAAGATTGAAATGTCTCCACAACTATTGGATGGATTGTTATGAAATCTGGTACAGTCTATATGTACAACCTCCTGATCAGTTCTTGTCTTTTATCAGTAATATTGTTTTCATTACCCTACTTACCAATTACTGAGTTGACGGAACGCAATCACCAAAATCTCAGTCAGGTGTGTGTGTGTGCGCGCAGGCTACGGTGGCCTGGCTCTGTCCATCGAAGGTCCCAGTAAGGTGGACATCCAGACAGAGGACATGGAGGACGGGACATGTGGAGTCACCTACTGTCCTACTGAACCAGGAAACTACATCGCCTCAATCCGTTTTGCTGAGGAACACGTTCCAGGTCCAAACCATACCATTTGTTACAACTCTTCGTCTAAAAAATGAGTTACTTATTGAAGTCCCCTGAAGGCAAAATACTTATGAGGATGAAAACTGTCTATGTCCAGTGTGGTATTTTAAGATCAGGTATATATAGTGAAAGAAACTGTTACTGTTCCTGTGTGATATTATGAGTCGGTGCCTTCTTACAAGGGCCCATTGGATTGTTACAAAAACGAAACTAACTGACTTTTCAATAGAAATAGAAGTAGAAGTCATATTGCCTCCAGCAGTTGAACTTTTGAAAGTAAAGATATTTACATATTCATAGATTCTGGATTTTTCAACGTTTTTTTAATCGGCCACAATGGGAAAACATCTTTTCAGACAAATAATTTGAGGCATGCGTGTTTGTCGACAGGAAGTCCGTTCACGGTGCGCGTTACAGGGGAGGGTCGTATCCGGGAGAGCATCACCCGACGACAGAAGGCGGCATCTGTTGCCAGCGTGGGCAGCGTGTGTGACCTCAGTCTGAAGATACCAGGTACACGCAAGCTTTCTTACCTGACGACTCGTCTGATTGGCTGTCCTATCTTTAAACCATCTCCTGTACACGCCTCCAACAGTAATGGTGGCGTGTGTGTTTAGTTGTTTTGTAAGTCGACGAGAAAACCCTTTAGGTGAAAGTGAGCAGGTCCTGAACTCATTAAGCCTCAATGTCACATAGACCATCAGCGTCCTGTCGGGCTGAAATCTGGAAGCGACCTTCAGACCGAAAACATCCTGCGTCGTCAGAGCTGCCCGTCCTCATTTTCTTAAACCGTTTCCTGTCTGTTGTTTCTCACTGCAGCTCTGTACTGACTGTAGTCTCGGTCATCTTTTGTTGTTTGTCCTTTCTTAATGTCGTCTTTCCCTGTCTTTCTTTCCCTCTTCTTCCATCCTTCCCTTCGTCCCTCCCTGCCTCCTTCTCCCTGGCTTTCTTTTCCTATCTTCGTTGGCCTTTTTTCCTTTGGTTGTTTAATCCACTCTCTCTTCTTGCCTCTTTTCCTCATTGCCTTCTGTCCCCCCATCTGCGATTGTTACTCCTCCTCCCCCTTTTCATCCTCTTCTTCCTTCAGTGACCTGGTTCCTCCTGGTCTTGTCTCGACATCTCCTCTCTCACACCTCCTCACGCTCCTACTGCTCCCTCCGCTGGTCTGGAAGATCCAGCAGTCGTCGGAATCGCTCTTCCACCGTTGCGCAGGATCAGAGCCTCTCTCCTGGGCATGTCCGCCTCATCTCCGGCCTTTCTGGTCTGGTGCTGGCGAGGGGGGCAAGGACAGCAAGGGGTGTTTGGCTTGTTGATGCCCACTGTTCGGTGGGCGGTGCCAGGGTGGAGGGTGCGTGGTAGAGCCCTAGGGAAAAAATACTGGGGTTGGCAGCACAAGGTTTGCAACATAACATGCTTTTTTGAGAATCCCACTCATCTGTTTCTGGCTATTCTTTGCACCATCTCATAACAAAGTTGTCTCATGTAGAGCAGGTTTAGACTGTACTCTTTACAACAATCGGAACACTCTCTTCTGATATTAGCATATACTAAACTAAAATAAAGTGTGTTAAGTTGAGAGCAATACAATAATAGGCACCATACTTGAAGTTGTCTGTGTCTTTCCAATTTCCATACTGTGGACAAAAAGTGCGGACAAACTAAAATTGCACAGCTATACGTACACTGACTGTGCCAACCATGTCAATGCTCAGCCCTAATATATTTGTACTACAGTACGTTTATATACGTTTTCTTTTGGTATCAGCAGAGCGCAGCTTGAATTTTTTGCACTGCATGAACAGATTTTATTCTTTGAATCTGACTTTTCTCAAGTCACCACCTCCCCAAATTCAATTTATTTTAGCTTCATCTGCATGGTTTTTTTTTATTTTTAAAAAAGGAAAGGAACACACATTAAGAATTGCGGGATAAAGTTAATAGTAAATCAGTCAAGTCGATGAATACATATAAAAAGTATAAATAATATATAATACGACTCTCTCTTCGCAGCGATCGACATGCAGGATGTCACAGCTGAGGTCACTTCCCCCTCTGGAGTCAGTCAGCCTGCCGAGCTGGTCACCGCGGGCAACGACACCTACTGTGTGCGCTTCGTGCCCACAGAGATGGGTGTGCACAGTGTGAGTGTGAAGTACAGGGGTATGCACGTGCCGGGCAGCCCCTTCCAATTCACGGTTGGGCCGCTGGGCGAGGGCGGAGCCGGCAAGGTGAGAGCAGGAGGTCCAGGACTGGAGGGAGCACAGGCAGGAGAGCCAGGTACAAACATATATTATCCTTACAGGGACTTCACATTGACTACATGCATTCAGACTGCAGAGACTTAAACTACCAATGAATTGATCCCAGTAGCAAGTAATTGTCTGTGTATCCGAAGTCTGATGTATCTTATTCCTCTGTGCCATAGAGCTCAAAAGTAAGCAATTGTCATGCGCACACTGTTGCCAGTAACTTAATGTAGAGTAACACCAGCCTTTTCCTGAGAATGAGGCATTTTTAGCCACTGGTTTGCCAAAGTAAAACTTTACGCTACCAGATTGTAAAACTCTAGAATACAGGCCTGGCCAGCTCCTTTTTTCCATTATTTGTTTGGCAAAAAGGAAAAAAGATTATTTTGCAGAAAGGGTTGAAGGAATTGTGGCCTGTGAATGTATGAAAATGTTTTATTCCTGTTTTAGTGAATCACTTCATATCGCAACCAAATGCTGTGGTATTGCCCAGCTGCAGAGAAGACCTGGACTAATCTGGAATAATGAGGTCTGTGTTTTGTGGATTTGCGGTTTTTCTTACATCTCCCCCTCCCCCTCTCACCAGCTGACTTCAGTATCTGGACGAGGGAGGCGGGGGCCGGTGGTCTGTCCATTGCCATGGAGGGACCCAGCAGGGCGGAGATCTCCTTTGACGACCGCAAAGACGGATCCTGCGGCGTCTCCTACATCGCTCAGGAGCCTGGTACAGGAAACGCACAGTTTACCCTGATGGTTGTTGGTTGATCTGAGCATCTGTTTGACTCTGTTACCTTCTCGCCTCGTCCTCTCCAGGTGATTATGAGATTTCGGTGAAGTTTAACGACCAGCACATACCTGACAGCCCCTACCTTGTTCCTGTTGTTGCTCCATCGAACGACGCTCGCCGCCTCACTGTTACCGGCCTTCAGGTGAGGCATGAGGAGACACCTCCACACACAGCCTGCCCTGCCTTGCTAAAGGGCTCTGGGGCCCAGTTGCATAAAAATGTGATGTCCGTAGCAAAGACGGATTTCTCTCCCATGCAGAGAAGGTGAACTGGGTGTGACGGTTCAACTGGTTTGGGTTTTTCATCAAACACAGATTACATTTATCAATATTAGGATCACATTTCATTCATCCACCTTAAAGACCCAACTCACTGGCCCAAATCCCACTTATAATGTTTTAAATCTATTTTCAAGAGTTTTAATGTGAGTCATAGTCTAAACATGTTGTCAAAGCTTTTTCCACTGCAACAAGAAGAAATTCCTTGTGTGGAGTCTCAACACTCTGTTTCTCATTCAAAAACAGAAATAAAAATTTAATACATAAGATATTGGACATCAGGGCTAAGCAGTAGCCTTAAATAGCCCATATCAGTTGAACCCTTGCAGTTGTAAAGATATTCAGGTTACAGTATTTGAATTGTCTTTATGCAACTGGCCTCATGGATGTGACTGCAGCCAGGCAAACGCATTTATAATCATGTAGACGATAAAGCAACAAATCCTCACATTTCCGATGAACCAAATATTCCTACTGAATTTGGTCGGGAAACCTCTCTCTCTCTCTTTCTCTCTCTCTGGACCAGTTTGCCTGGCTCTGGTCATCCCTCTTCTGTCTGGTGTGGAGCTGCTGGTGTTTCTCTTGTGTTTCATTTAAAGGCTTTTAACAGCACCGTCAGCACCCTGGTTGCCTTGCTATAGCAGACGGAGGCGGGCCACAGCGGACCTCCTGCAGTCCCTTTTAGACGCCGTAGTTTATTTCTTGTCTGTAGCTGTAGACGAACCTCTGCTCTGTTCAGTCTGCAGATGAAGTGCTGCTCTCTTAATGACGATTATGGATTATTGTTATAAGATGTAAGAATTTTACCAAGCTGCATTTCCCTTTTATCGCTCTGGTTGTTTGGAAGATCGTCTGCATTATTCTAGATTTTTTTTTTTCTTTTCATCAATGTGATGAAGTACCTTGATTTGTCTGAAATTCTTATGGCCCAAAAACAGACGGCAATGCAAATGACATGGAGTATTGAAAGCTGTTAAATGTCTACTCTGATTCAAAATTCCAAAAAAGCTTTGCCAATTTGAGACATTTATACGGCAATAAATTATACTTAAGTATGAAATTAAGTATTTTATTATAAAATAGAATTTCGGCTACTTTTGTAAAATTTAAAAAGGTATTTTGTGTACAGTATAGAAAAAAGTACTGATATCAAACTGTAATGTGTGTAACTGAAATGTTAAAGGCACTGAGGTAATTTAGGAACATTGTCCCCATTACATAATTTGTCCACCAGAGAGCAGTAACATGTTTATTTTTACGTTTATATGATCGTATAAAAATGAATAGCTTGCGAAATCATTATCGGATTACAATTAACATGTTGTAAACCATGTCAGATTTAAAGACTGCACTATAACACTTCAGATTGCTTCAGATTGTAGTGCAGTGTTGGGTCAAACTCTGGTTTTTAACACTGGCCGTCTGCCTCTGTCTGCTGGAGCTGCACCAGCAGCAGCACAGGTAAGAGTAGAAGACAGCCAATAAAATACATGGAGAGAAGCGACGTGAAGCTGTGAACTGGAAAACAGTATTTTGTTCGTATCGCTTCACTCTACTACTTAAAAGTGAGCGTGTATTTGTATATGCGTGTTACCTTATTTTCTTCCCCGTTGTTAAACTGCACATCCCTGTGCACCGACTGTGTGTTTGTGTCTGACCTCGGTAGGAGTCTGGTCTGAAGGTGAATCACCCAGCATCCTTTGCGGTGCGACTGAACGGCGCGCAAGGCAAGATGGCAGCCAAAGTCCACAGCCCTTCTGGAGCTCTGGAGGAGTGTGTCGTCACCGAACTGGAAAGAGGTCGGTGTGTTTTCAAGGCAACGTCTGGCAACTTAAAGAGGTTTAAAGACGCCCTTTCAATTGTCTGTCGAGGAGAAAAGCCTCACCACACCGAACCCCTCTGTCCTGTCCTGCAGACAAGTACGCTGTCCGGTTCATCCCCAGGGAGAATGGTGTCCACTCCATCGACGTCAAGTTCAACGGCTCTCACATCCCAGGAAGTCCTTTCCAGGTCCGAGTCGGGGAACCAGGACAGACCGGAGAGCCCGGTCTGGTCTCGGCGTATGGAGCTGGACTGGACAGGGGCACGACAGGTGGGTTACCTGTCTGTCTGTTCACCTGGCTCATGACCTCTTCGCTTGTATCATTCTGTATCGTGTATAAAAACAAAACAAGAATATTTTTTATTCAAGGCCGAATTATAATAAAGTTTTGTACATTTAACAAAACGACCATAACACAATGATGGGCGTTTGTAAAACTGTTTATCTTGTAGGTACCCAGTCAGAGTTCATCATTAATAATACTAAGGCAGGACCCGGTGCCTTGGCCGTGACCATCGAGGGTCCATCCAAGGTAAAGATGGACTGTCAGGAGGTTCCAGAGGGCTACAAAGTGCAGTACACTCCCATGGCGCCTGGAAACTACCTGATCAGCATCAAATATGGAGGACCGAACCACATCACTGGCAGTCCCTTCAAAGCCAAAGTCGCAGGTAAAGTGAATGTCACTCGGCTGAACTTAGAGTGAGAGCAGGATGAAAGAGAACACACAGTAGCACAGTACAATTCCACATACAGATGTAAAGCAATGGCAGCTACAATGTTACTGATGTTAAAATAAACATACCAATAGTATTAA
>JAVQJF010087670.1:0-20376 GCA_036023855.1 Gadopsis marmoratus
CCCCCCCCCCCCCCCCCCCCCCCCCCCCCCCCCCCCCCCCCCCCCCCCCCCCCCCCCCCCCCCCCCCACCAAAAATGAAAGGGAGAAAAGGCATTACACGTTAGCTGTGTTGCAATGGACCTGTCCTGTTATTAATGGCAGCTTCTTACGTGACATACACGAGCTACGTGTTCCAGAGGATCCAGTGTCTGCAGTCAGTAAATAATGTCTCGCAGCTTCATAAGGAGGATGTTAATCTGTAGGAAACACCTTATGACGCCAAACTGGAAACCTTGGCTGGGCGCTATGACAAAATTAGCTGGCTAGGGGTATTTTATTTATTTTTTTTAAAGTGAGGAGATGCAGCCCCCCCCCCCACCTGTGTCAAAAACATAAACGTGTGGCTAAAGTCAGAGCTAGCCGATGGCACAAGTTGCCGGTGTTCCGTGTGAATAAAAAGAAACAAACCAACCCACAACTCAACCAAAACACCAAACGGTTGGACTCAAGGGGGAGGAGGCCATAGCAAGTCCACTGATGCAACTCAAAGACATTTCAGTTCGTAGTTGTTTGAACGAAACGGGCCGCACTCACCTTCCGCACATGGCACTACTATTAAAGCTCTGTCAACAAACACAGTGTTGGTGAGATGTTGCGCCACACCAACACTGGACGGGTCTCGGTACTTTATATAACACACTTTGGACGAGAAAGACAGAGGGGCATTGCTGTGGAGGGAAAGACAAACAGGGAAAGAGAAAAAGAAAACGCAGGGTTAGTTATTTCGCCCGTTACGGCTCAATTTGAATGTTTACGTAGGCCGCGGGGCAGCTCGCAGAGCCGCGGCGTCGCGTGGCTAGCCGCGCCGGGGAAGGTGGCGCTTACTCGGGCGGGTAGAGCCGCAGCTCCTCGATGTCTCCCAGGAACCCGAACAGGGTGCGCATCTGCTCGCTGCTCACGGCCGAGGACAGGTTGGTGACCTGGACGACAGCCGTCCCCGGTATCCCGCTCATTGGGCAGACCGATAGACGCGCCGACGACCCCGGAGTGTGGCTTTTACACAGTATTGATTCCTCGGTCACCCCGCTCGGAGCAGCAGTACGTCCCCGGTGGGCGGAGCGAGAGCGTGTCACCGACTTGCTCCTGTGTTTTTAAACAGGCGCAGACGATAAGCGTTCCGGTGCACTGCCGCCCCCTACAGCGTTGGAGAACACATTGCTATCACGGTTGGAGCAAAATGCATTTCTGGCGTTGACCGCGTGGAGAAAGGAATTAATCGGCTTTGGGAAGTAATAAACTACATTTACTCAAGTACTGTACCCAAGTACAAATTTTGAGGCACTTGTACTTTACTTGAGTATTTCTATTTTCTTCTACTTTATACTTAAACTCCACTACACGTCAGAGGCAAACATAGTACTTTTGACTCCTCTACATGTATTTGACAAGTTTAGTTTAGGCCTACATTCAGATTCAGATTGATAAAACCAAACATAACCAACGAATAAATAATGTCTCATTATAGGTTCCAGATAGATATGACATGTATGAGAAATTAATGTGACACGTGTGTATTAGTGGATCATGTTACTGTCTAAACTAGCTACCTTCTATTTAGACATGTAATATTCTTCAGTAACCCCAGTTTATCTTACTAACCATGAAAGGTGAGCATGAGCTTTTGACTTTGGACACAGTTTACAGGTGAAAAGGGGTTTTGCCCTGTTGGTCCTGCAGTGCCCCCCTGTGGCAACACGAGGTAACTGGGCATTACATGACCTTTCCTGGCCTGGCTCCAAAGGATCTCTGTAGCTGGTCTGTCAGCCGGTTCATTTCTGGGGCAGAGGATAAAATCCACCAGACGGTGCTGATCCTTATGGCCAACAGCTTCACACTCAGAGCAGAGTGTTGCTGCAGCAGGTCCAGGGTTTCCCTGACAAGACAAAAGGAATTGTTGCCACCCAACCTGGTAGGAAGGACGGCTGACCACGGGACAAGTTGTCCATCAGTCGACTAAGTACGCAAGTAGCTTATTAAGTTTGGAGAAATAGCAATAGAGACATAAAATGCTAACATACACATACGATATTCCTTACAGCTAACTTATTTAAATATATTCCACTGCTCCAACAGCCAGTGTAAAAGATGAAGCCTATGAATCTTTTCTAGACTAAACTAACTTGTTACATGTGACAGATAAACAGAGTTGGCGTAGTCTGCAGGCCTACACTTAATAGTCCATTAGTATTAGTATAATCTGGGACAACGTTGATGCTGACAGACATTTTATATTGATAACTTTTGCATTCGTATTATGTTTCCTTTTTAAGCAATACAACAGAGCACAAACATGCATTTCTTGTTTATTACAGGACTCTGTGGCAATCACTGGGGCCCCCGAGAGACTCAACGTAGCTGGTTTGGCGTTCAATTTAAACACTCAAATCTAAAGTGACACTGTATTTTTATTATTGTTTAACTTCAGTGATGTTGAGTTAATGTTAAGCTTTTTAAAATGGTGGATCAGTGGCAGGCGTTATAACATCAATAGTGGCTAAAACGCTCCGAAAACCAAGAGCCTCCTTCAACGAGCAGGTACGCCGATTACTTAGCAGAACCCTGAACACCAAAACTCACACACACACATCTCTCATACATACATCTTTCTATCAACACAAATCTATGAAGGAATCAATCAACGGCACCAGGACATTTAGAAGTTTAATTTACAGATGCTGTGATGCATTTAAAAAAAGTTTATTCTACTACTATGTATGTTAATCAAAATGTTTTATTAACTGTAGATTTAAGTCATTCTTTGTGTTTAGAAGACAAACAAAAAGGGATGCTTCCTCCACATACAAACTAAAAATCCAGGTGAGGATGTAATGAGCATTACACACAACAAACGTTACGGATTAAGGACTAAACATGGAGGAAAACACTTTGCTATTCTAGGAACACCCCCCCCCCCCAGAAAAAAAAACATTACAAAAAACCCAAGCGTAAAGTTTGGCCTGAGGGTGGCGTCAGAGGTACAGCTATGTTACAGAAATCCAGAAGGTTTATCCCCCTGTAGTTGGCAACATATCTCATGCTCAGCTTTAAATCACAACTGTACTTTCAAAGTTGTGCAACGCTTTGATGGAACCTGACTGTTGTGTGGGAGACAACAGACGAGGCTCGCAGCATGTCGCCTGTGTGAACAGGCAGTTTTACACACAGAAAAAAATAAAATAAAAACCCTCCCACACCAGGTTAAAAGAAAAATTTAGAAACCGCTGTACACATCTCAGTGCGGCCTGAATACACATGCACTTGTCCTGCACTGCAGCGGTTAAAGAGATAAACACCTGAGGAAATGAAAACACGACAGAAGAATCCTTGTTAAAGAGCATTAGTTTAATTTTCCACAGGTTACTTCAGAAACAGGTAATTATGTACAAATTTTGGAATGTTGGATAAATGCATATCAATCATCACTGTGGCGGCTTCTGGAGAAACCTTAGAAATACTAGCTATACATTAAAACGGGTGCCTCTGCATTGCAATTTATTGCTGGTTTTACAATCGCAAGTCACTTATGCCATGATTAAATCTTCTCTCATTTTAGAGTATTTACAATTTGATTAGTAAGATCTTAAAAAAAAAAAAAAAAAAAGAAACCACAGAAGACTGCTAAATAAATAAGAACAATACGGGAGCGTAAGAAACAGACCATCAAGGATGAAGAAAATGTGATGTTTTATCTCCCAAGATTGTCTACAATGTCAGACTGTATGTTTTTTCGCCATGAATATAAAGTTACCATTATCCCCACAAATGTTTCACCCCGCCCTACTCTTAGAAAGTCAACAGAAATCACCAACAAAATTAATACAAATAATATAAACAGTTGATTTGTGTAAAATGCTATAAGTTCTGTGAGAAATTTGGGAAATGCACATTACGTCATTTGCCTGTGAATAAAATGTACCAATTTTAGATTCAGCTTAAAAATGAAGGGTACAGCTTCACGTAGAACAGCTACCATTAAACAGTATGACTATTATTAAAATAGGGCATTTAATTTAGTTAATCAGCTGCGTTTTCATTGTGGTTTGACGGTGCCAGGAGCACAGAGTATGGGGTCAATCTTCACTACATACAGGAAGAGCACAGTAGCTGACAATCCACTGTAAACAAGTTGAGGGATGCCATTTGCTGAAACACTGTAGGATGAAATGCCTTTATATATATATATATATATATATATATAGTGTACAAACAATTCAGTGGTCACACATGTGCCGTTAGAATTCATGGGGACATTACTTAGTATGTGAATTTGATCACTTCCATTTCGCTTGGAAACACGTCTCACTGAATAGTTATTTACAAGTGAATGATATTAACAGAGAGGTACGGAGAAAGATTTGATCACATTAAGTGGATGCAATGTTGCCTTTCCAAAAAAAAAAAATATATATATATATATAAACAAAAAAGGACATTCCTTCCGAAGCAGCTCTTTGACAAACATTAGGAATGTTTTGAGATGCAGCTCCGACTGGAGTTACGGCAATCGAAGCACAAACATTCACTTTTACACAATGCAGAGAAATCTTTTGTTTGCTTTTGTAGCACTACCATATATATATTTTCCGGTGCTATTTCTTTACAAAACAGATTCTTTTCCCAATATAAAAATCATGTAAAATCGTCAGGGATTACTAAAAAGGTTGTGTTAAAAAAAAAAAAAAAAAAAAAATGCTATCGGATGTCGTTTTTTCTGAATGAAAATAAAGGCTTTAAAATATTGCTTTTAAGCCATTATATGCTGCAAATGTACTCAGAAGGTTGTGAATGTGAATATTGCTTGGACTCTGGGGTCAAAGGTCCTCCCCTATTCAAACAGTTCAAGGTCTATGGCACTTGACAACTTGCTTCTCCACACTCTCTCTGTACAGCGAGGAAAAAAGAAAACGGAACAGACCGAGACACTGCTCCAAAGTGATGATAAAAAGCACGATAGACAAAAAGGCAAACTGTGGTCTTCTCCCATGTATAAAATAAAACTGACAGATGTTGAAACCCCAGCGACACAACCACTCATCTCACCGATGGCTGCTTGACAGATGAAGCCCTTAAAAAATTAAAAGATACAAACACGAGTGAAACCGTTGACCTGTTCTTATTCAAAATACCTTTCTTAAGTTGACTCCTGCTTTCGTCTTCTGTCCACAATTTCCAAACTTGCTTTGGTTAAGTAGCATAACCGCCATATCTTCTGCTCTGCTTAAAAAAAAAAAAAAAAAAGGAATAGTGTCGACATTTTGGGAAATACACGTCTTCACCTACTGGTGGGAAACGATCTGAGAATCGGAGAAGACCGATAGCTACCTGGATACGTCTGAAACACCACAATATCCACCTTCCAGCACCTCTAAAATCTGACTAATTACTGCTTTACAGCCTGTTTGTTTAGCACAAAAACAAGGTGTAAAACAGACAATTCAGTGTTTTACCGAGTTATGTGCTACGTCTCGACGCTGAGCAGTTGCCAGTCTCCCGGCATAGAAACAGTCCAGCACATAAACCTGTAAACACTTTGTAAAATGCTTACACTTCGATTTTTGTACGCAATAAAAACAAACAAACGAAACATTTAACATTTCTTTGACCTTTTCGACAGAATCATGCTAGCCGTTTCCCCTCTGTTTCCAGTCTATGTGCTAGCTTGAGCTAGCTGCTAGCATTTCAATCTCCTCGACTCACACGCCGCCTGACAGCGAATAAGCGTTATTTCCCAAAAATGTGGAACCTTTGCTTTAAAACAGCTTCTGACTGACGAAACACATCAAGTCTGAACAAACACACACACTGCATCTCTTCTCTCGCATTTGAATATCCTTTCCATCTTTCCCCCATTTCATTATTCCATTAACTGCATTTCTTCAACCTATGAAGAGCTGCGATTCTTTAATATTTACGGATTTTTTTTTACCCCCTCCACGCAGCAACGGTAGTGGTCAAGGTCGATATTTGGGAGGACAGAAGAAGTGTCTGTATGATGGAGGGTGTTCACAGGTTTAAGGAAGCAGGGGTGGAAGATCTCTTCTCAACTCTCCAATTTTGCAAATAGATAAACAAAATCAAACACCTCCTTGATCTACATTCGTCTCCACATGAAAAGCACATAACGTTGTCCTCCATATACGCTCGCACGGCAGACCAGAAAGTGGTTTCAACATCTTAAATAAAAGTTGCTGTTAAAAAACAAAAAACAAAAGGCATATTGGATGAGAGAAGAGAGGGAGCTCTGCCCCTAGTGGCCAATTCATGTCAAACCACAGTAATAAAAACTAATTTACTGCGAAGGATTTATGAGTTTTGGACAAAAAACAAAACAAAGCAAACAAAAGATGATCTGTACAGAGACCACAGTAATTATTTGCGTCAGAGCAGGTCATATCCTCAGCTTCTTTTGTATAAAAATATATATACCACAGTGACGGCCTTTTGAGGACTCGTACTTGCAGAGGTTTGCAGCCGTCTCACTTTGATCCACTACATTCAGTGGTTTTCCCCGTTTAAGTCAAGGCTATGAAGATCTCTACTATAAATAGTCCCAATAGGCATCAACAGATCAGTCTCCGCTGAGTATAAAAATATGAGAGTCCACATAAATCTGTTTGCCTCTGTTCTCGTGTCCTCCTCTTCCAAGGTCAGTTTCAGTTGAGTCTATGCTTGCATTTCTCTTACGATAGTCAAATCCACAGTGTTTGGAAAAGTCTTCAGGAGGGCCACTGCGTTCGCATGATCGATATTCACAAAGCTGTATCCGTTTGCCTGTGAGGAAAGACAGAATTCTGGTTAACACGGAGAAACAACCCAATAAATCTTTGCACAAAATACCACAAAGCTCTTGTCCAAGTGTGTACGAGTAGGCAGACAGCAGCATACCTGGAGAATTTTGTCTCCAGGCTGAAGAATCTTTGATGCTGGTCCCTCAGGCTGAACTCTTGTCACAAATATACCCTGAAATCATACGAGATGGAAAATATTAGATCAATTAGATCGCCACGGACAACTTAGTTTCTGTGACATTAATACGAAACATTCATTGAACATAAAAAGGCCTCCTGTACGTATTTACAGTACTACAAAAAAAAAGGAAATATTTTACATTGTCATCTGGACGAAAGGGATTTCCCCGGCCTCCCACTCCTCCCGATATGCTGAAACCCAGTTCTGGATTCTTCTCCACTTTCACACGGATCTGAAACACACCCGCATACTTTCATTAGCCATTTATTCACTGTTAATCACACACAGCTATATATATCTGACACACAATGAAATTCTAGTGAATGAATAAGAGAAGGAAGAGTTCTACCGGTGGGAAATAGCCTTAATCACTTTCTTGAGAGTTAGATGAGAAGATCAATACCACCGTCATATCTGCCTGTTCAATATGAAGCTACAGTCCACACTCACTTAGCTTATGCTAAGCTAACCGCGTGTTGGCTGTAGCTTCATATTTGACGGACAGTTGTGGGAGAGTATTGATCTTCTCATGCAACTCTTGATAGTGAATTTTGCGTCCCCCCCCCCCCCCAAATTGTAGAACTATTCCTTTGATCAAACTTTGGCCAAGCCAATAAAGGATGTCCACAAAATCAAATTATTATTATTTTTAGAACTTCCTTTATTTCCCCCTTCACCTCTTGCAGTGTGTCGTGCGGGACGCGCGGGGGCCCCTGAGGCTGATGGGAGACTTTGAGCATCAGGTAATCAATGAGCTGCTCTCTGGAAGGGTGGCGGGCCATGGTCGCCTGGCTCATCTGAGGACGAACAGAAGGGCCCATCTGACCGTTCATCAAAGGCACCTTGGCAACAAAAACAGAGGAAGTTGTCGTCGTTGTAGGAAACACGCAAAGCAACTTCTGCAGATCCAAATTATTTTCCAGCCACATCTTTACTCTGCAGCTAAAAGTCTGTTTAACTTACTTTTCTGTGGGGGTCCATGGTGTAGCTCATCTGTCCTTGGGGACCAAACACATCATCCTGAAAGAAGAAAGTGATGATTATTAATGTGCCCAAACCTAACGCCACTGAAACTCATTTGCAACAAGGGAGAATTAGACAGGACAGACAATTAGACATTGACATGAAGATTATTCATGTCTGGTAATGAAATTAGGCAGCGATGTGTTGCTTTAGAAGGCAGGGAAGGGACACATCTGAGAAAAAGGATGGAGAAAAAAAACCCGTTTGAACTGTGCTTAGTATCTATTCAGTCACTAAGCAGCGTGTAATTTCGGATATAGGCTTGCATGAGATAAAGTAAGTCTTAAATGTTACGTAGTGAAGGGGTTACACAACACTCATTCAGTGCAAAAGCCTTTTTTCTCCTCTACATATTCTAAATCACTGGAAGCACACTTACCTTTTGCAAATACAGTTTTCATCTCCACACAAGTGAGAGATTATGAATGGATTCTGAAGTGATTGAAAGTGAAGATGATGAAGGATTTAAAGTGCAGTTAGAGGAGAAGACAATCATTGTTGCTGAGATCAATTACAATCACAAGATGACTGGTGTGGCATGGAGGAGGGACAACACACAGGGATGATTGTTAGGATGTTAAAGAACCCGGCAGGTTTAAAAGGGGGGGGTCTTTTGTACCATGCGTGATACTCAGATTCCATATCCGTTTGCACACAAATTAAGGCGAGGCCTTTTCTTGTGTGAAGAAACTGGCCTGAAAACGTTCCTCGAGCCAGCCCGTTTCATCACAGCTTACGGTGACACTTCCTGTTGTCAGCTGGATTCAGAGTAAATACAGACGTGCTGTGAATGTGTCACTAGAAATACCGGCCTCCCACTGCATAATAAATACAACAAACTTTATTCATTTTCTCTACTACATCTCATTCAAGTAATGAAGAATAATGACCTATACGTTTTGTGAGGAAGTAGTTTCAGCAGATTTTAAATAATTTTCTAAATTAGCTAAAGCCTTGATCAATTTAGTCAGATTCCAGTCAAATAGATCTGTCAATTGGATGATGGTACAAAAAACAAACATGCCCCTTTTAAACAAGGCAAACTGCATTACACTAAGAGAAGCTACACAGAATGTTCTGTTAAAAATCAATCCACTTTTCGCTATAAGAAAACATATGTGCTATAGACAGGGTTTGTGATCGTGAGAAATCAGACATTAGGAGAGACATTCTTTCACTTGCCTATAAAAGGACAAGTGAAAGATGACTGGAGGTTCAGTGATCACTTCTCAATATTGAGGAGAGAAGGAAACAGACATTTCTTGTCAGCTAAAAGGAAGTGAAACTAGCAGGAACTGGAAGCCCTGGCTTAGCATGAGCTGCAGGAGCTAACTTGAAGTTCACAGTACTCACAGAGAAGCCCAGAGCTCCGTAGGGCTGTCCATCCCTGGCACTAAAGACCAGAGAGCCTTGGCTGGCATGCATATCCCTACAGCTGCCGTAGTGAGACCAGCTCAGCGGAGCGTTATTGGAATTATAGGAGCGAGACAGCGCATTCTGAACAGAAGGACGACATGGAACAACCAGCACCAGCCGACACGTGAGCGGTGGCCATGCAATCCACCAAATGAGTGTTGACATAAAAGACACAACAAAAAGCTTTACAGCATATACAGACAAACATGCAGTGAATCAGAAATATTTTGCATACAGCTGGGTTAGTAGGCTTTGGTAAACTTCCAACTCCATTTACAGACATTTTCTTCTTGTTCACATGATGTTGTGGTGGCCTTTGGCACTCTCAAAAGTAATTCAAGCTAATGTAATAGTGATCCCATGGCAAGTTAAGGACTTCTAGATTATAACTATATCCTTGTTGTGCTGCCCTGTAAGGAGGAATGTAAAGATCATAGATTACGTCCTGCAATAACACTGGTTAAGAACCAAATCCACCATGAAAGTATAATAATAATAATAATGAGTCAGAGGAACAAAAAAAACAAAATCAAAGCATTAAGACGATTAATAATTTTAGCAACAGGCAATTCATTCCGTCATATTACAGTAGTCCTTTTTACCTTTTCCATTTTCTTGGCCTCGATGTGCCGCATCACCTGGTCCCTCCAGTCAGCTGGCACCCTTCCTCCTCCAACTCCTCCCGACATCTGTCCAGACCCATCCAGCAGTGAGTGCTCAGACTTCACCCTGGTGTTGGGCCTCTTGCTGGGGCTGCTGTGCTGGTAGTTGAAATCGCTGACAGACATGGTCCTCTCTGGAAGCTCATGGGGTAGAGGCTTGGCGCAGAGAGGCCTGGAAGATCCGGGTACATCGATGCTGTAAGTGCGAGCTGACAGGGGCCTCTGCATAGCCTGGCTCATGGCCAGCGGCCCCCTGGCGGGGATGTGAATGTCTCTGTATGTCATGTATTCCCCGTCAGGCACCTGCATGCGCCTCGGGTCGCCCATGGAGGCTGTGGAGGAAATGCTGCTTTGCCTCTGCAGAGTGCTGCTTCTAGACTGACTTCCAGCAGAATGAAGTCTCTCTTTAGCCCACATGTCCCCAGGCAGTTTGGGACCCATGGGAGGCCCCCTCTGCTGGGGCTGTAGAGGGTAGGGAGGTGCCTGATTACGGTTGGAATAGTTGGTGTTGGCTAGTGAGTGTGAATGAGGAGAGAGGTAGCCTTGGTGCTCTGGGGGCATGGGTGTCCTCTGGGCCCAGAGGCCCTCTTTAGGGATGGCACTGCTTGTGTACTGTATATTGTACTGAGGAGGAGGGATGCCCATGGTCATGCTGGAGGAAACTGGATATCTGCTGGTGCTGGCAGGGGGTTTAGGGGAGGAGAGCAGGTCTGAGGAAGATGCAGAGGAGCTGGGGTAGACCTGGAGAGTCTGGTCGTTGAGTAACTGACTGGCTGACTTGCTCCTGACTATGCTCTGGCCCTGAGCTCCTGGCCCCGGTCCAGCTCCTGCCATCCTAGTCATTCCTGCTGTGTCATAGGACTCACTATCCCCATCAAAGGAGTACAGCTTCATGCCCCCTGTTTCTATGTTGCCGACACTGTGAGACTTCATCACCTGTGGGGGATGGCACCTTTTCTCTGGAGACAGTTCCTCTGTGCTGCGAGACAGACACATGTCACTGCTGGCCGTCACGCCTGTCGAGGCCACATGCACAGCAGATGTTTCAAGTCTCATCTCTTGGCTTTTGTCCCCCAGACTATTGATGCAGTCACTGACCTGCTGGTTTCCATTCAGAAAATGCTCCATGTGGCTAAAACCCTGCTTGCTGTCAAAGTCCTCCTGCGTTACAGAACCATTCTTGGTTTTGTCCACATCGTCCAGCTGAACCATGTTGTCGGTGGGCAACTTGGTCACGTTCATGTTGATCTGGTCCCACTTGGTGTAGGTTTCTCCCATGCCATTGTTAATTCCCTTCTCAATGAAGGCCAGCCTGGCTTCCATGGACAGGTCGTAGTCACCCATTTTCTCTGGCGGGGTCTGCTGGGTTTTCAAAAGGGCCTGAAGGGACGTTTCAGAGCCATTGCCATTATGGAGGAGAGGGGTGGTGTCTTTAGGCTGGTTCATATTCTCATCTTCTTGCCTAAAGAATAGAACAAAGTGGTGATCAGATCAGTGGGAGCAGGATGAAGACCTTTGTCCTTTGTACTACACATTAACAGGTTGAACAATGGTACTGACCGGCTTTTTGGCAGGAAGGGCATCATCTTTGCATCTCTCTCAGGGGTGCACAGAGAGTTGTCCTGGCTGCTGTCTGTGGTCAGAGACACAGAGTCAGACATGCGTGATGGCGATGAGCAGTTACTGTTGTTCTGGTTGCTGTTGGCCACCGTCTCATCCAGCAAAGAGTCCGCGTCATCTGTTAATCAGGAATATCACTGTTAGTGTACTGTATCTAGACACTGTCACGTGTCAAGTTTAACTTTCCACCTAAAACACTATTTTAAAAATCACTCAAACTAAACCTTTACCTTTTTTGTCCTTACTTAAAGTCACTACTTTAGGCTGGTTGATGGAGATCTCAATAAGAGGGGGTCTCATCTCTGCAATTTTCATCTCTTCATCAGACAGCTCCTCAGAATCCTGAAGACGAAGACAATAAGTCTCTTAAAGCTGCATTTTTCCCCCCGGGTGAAACTTCATTAACCACTTGCTGTATTTCGTGTTTGTGAAACAGTGGAGACATATTTTAGAGTGCTAAGTGTTAGCGGTACCTCCAGTGTGTCCTCGTGGTTCATCAGAGAACCCCCTGAAGACTGGAGGGTGACATTCTGAGAGCTGTAAGACTCTGAAGTGTCTTTGGACTCCGGTGCAGAGGGGTATGTGTTGGTGGTAGTAGATACCTGGGGCTCCACGTCAGATGCCATGCCGTTAGGACAGGGGGTCTCTATCACCTTCACAAATACAGCATGGACTGTCAGTTGTTTCTAAAAAAAATGTCCTTCACTTGCATGTAAAATATGCTGTTTGATGAAGGGGAACTAACGCAGCAAGAAATGAAAGTGAAAAATGTCATCAAGCTGACCTTAACTCCCACGTCCTGCACTCCAATGTGGTTCCTCTCAAGTGGTTTTGCATCTTTTCCCGACTCGTCACTTGACTCATCCTCCTTCAGCCTGTGAGCCACGGACTGGGCTGTCTTCACCATGTTCTTCAGCTCGTCTGGGTACGGTGTAGGGTAGCGCTTCAGGTTTCCCTCCTGGAAGAGTACCAATACCCACAAGTCTACCATTAAAATCATGTGGTTGCGGTGTCGACAGAAGTGGGAGTAGGAGAGGTGACATGCGAGCGGAGAATGGGAATTACATGGAGAATGAGGCGCATTCAATGTAATATAGACACATTTCCCATAGATACAAAAAGGCACTACGGTTGCCGCTGTTAAGCATTTTCCATAATCTATAGTAATGATGTTTTGGTTTGACCTCAACAATATTTTCTTTATTGTTACTACTGTATGTTGTCTTTCCTCCCGTCAACCAGTGAATGATAACATGGAAATTTTGTTGAAGTTACTTTGAAATTTATATTGATATACAGCCTGTTGTAACTAGGCTTGCTCTGCACTCTGGGGTAGGCTGCTAGTACTGGCACCTGACCTTGTGAGATAACTTATTCATGATTTGGCGCTATATAAATAAAATCGAATTGAATGAAATTGCTCTAGAAAATGAGGCACATTTTACATGAAAACAGCTACATCAAAGTGAAAGTTGTTGCCAAAATAATACTTCATGGACAGAACAATGCCCTTGCATTTTGGTACATTTTCCAATTACGTGAACAACTGTTTAGCACTAACCCGTGGGGGCGTTTCTCTCTCATCCTTGTCCTCGTCGCACTCAAAGGCCACCTGAGCTCTGTGCTTGCGTTGCTCCTCCCAGAGAGCTGGATTGAAGCTCTCGTTGTCAGAGTTGGGGATGTCTGAAATAAAAGCAGAAGCCCGGAGGAGGATTATTTGTTAGATTTTAATTAAGGCTTTTTAAGTCACCCCCCACCCCCACTGTGTTTAATTCATGCAAGTCTGACTTTGACCACAAGATGGCGCAAAGACAACACGAGTCAAGGCGATTGGAACTGTGGATGAACTTGAAATTCAGGAGTTAACCCCTTAAAATGCAAACTGAACCATCCAATGACTTGCTGATACTTGGAATTGTTGTTCTAATAAACTGCATTCAAATAAAACAAAACAAAAAAACCAACAAGAAGTGTATTTTGAAAAGCTTGAGCTTGTGCTTCCATTTAACACCACAGCCTACCTAAAAGAAATACAAAAAAGTAAAAGTGCAATTCAGGCAATATGGTGTTAAAAAGCTCTTTACCCTCAACTTAGCACCACATAGATACTCAGTGTATACAACGTGCTTGTTAAATTAAAATAAAACACGTACAGATTGTGTAGGAAACAACTATTGCAGTTCATTCTGTGCCAACATCAGTTTAGAACAGACCATATCAAGAACTCTGGTTGTCTACAACTTAACACACTATAACAAGAGTGTGAATGCACAGTGGCTAATATGAGTCACCTGGTGTGCAGCTTCCATATCAACAAGTTGTAAAACATAAACACTGCAGTCGGGTCATGACTTATTCTAGCATCTCAGGAAGACACGAGGAAACAGATAAAGCGCTTTAGGAAAAAGTCCCCGGTTGAGAACTATGGAGACTGGCATTAAGCGGATGACTGGGAGATAAATAGAGGACAGAACCTACAAACAGTAGCTTGTACGGCTGACATTGTCGCAAAAAAATAAAAAATAAAATATATAAATCTCAAGCGGTTGACTCACTACCCATTTCACTAGGTTCAAGCAGGTAAAGCTTGAACCACCAATTACTCTAAAGCTGCAACAGGGTCAGTGCAAGCTGTCTGGTGTAATAGGAAACCAAACTAACAGATGTTTGACAAGAAGATGACTACTCCTGCTACGGTAAAGGTGGTAGTGGTAGTCATGGTAGTGCCTGAGAATTTCACATTAAAATACATTTGCTTTAAATTAAAAATGATTCTTTTAAGAGTTATGGTTAGGTGCATGCTTACGAAACCACTTCTGTTCCTCCCTTTAGTTTCATACTGGATATGGACCATCAACTTCCACAAACTGTCAGTGTTTCATTCGTATAAATTGTGCTCAAGGTAGTCAAACAAGTAAAACTGTTCGAGTTGAAGGATTGCCTGATAGTACTGATTGATTAACAAGATTAAATCTTTAACATCCAGCCTGGCTGGATGGGAGAAAAAAAAAAAGCACAGGTCAGAAAGTTTCGCAGTTTCAAGGTCTGCCAGATTCACCATGAAAGGTCATTAAGAGAGGCTTGTTGAATGCGTAGTACTCACAGTCCTCAGTCCTGATTTGCTGGGGGAACATGTAGTTGGTCAGCACAGTTTTGTGCGTCTCTGGGTCCTCCTCCTTCTGGAGAGGGATCAGGGGCTTTGACTGCGGGAAACAGAAAGTAGGTTTGAGTGTGCTATCTGAAATCAACAGTGCTTTGTCCAAATTAATGCGGTCGCCCTCCAATTTCCCCACAGCTCTTTCCAGCTGAGTTTCTTCCTTTAATCTCCTACAAACCACCCACTGACCTCGCCTCGTCTGAGACATTACCACTTGTCCCCTAGGCCTCATTGCAATAGTTGCACCTGCCCAACAGTGTCCCCGTGTATCGGTACCGCTGTGCCTGTTGGACTGCCTCTGCTGGGTTTCATTTCTGCACTGCTAACACAACAGATGCTGCACTCTATTTATAAGTAAATAAAGCTTATTTATATACATGTAGCACCTTTATAGTGTGCATCAAACCGGATTCCAGACAGTCTACAGGAAGGACAAAAGCTTAGTAACACTTGTCTTGACATCTTTGAGTCAATGGAGGACGACCAATAAAATCAGCCAGGCCAACATATCTATTGCAGATATATCGGTATCGGCATATATGTCAGCAGAGAAATGACAAGAAATTGAACAACAGTCCTGTATCGGTCAGGCTGTAGTTGCAAGTTCACCAAGATAAGCAGGCGATTGACAGTGGAGAGATGTATAAATAATAAGAAACAGGACAGGGGAGACATGGGCGTATGGCTGGTTCATAACATAACAGGTTCTCAGTTTTCCAGCGACAATTTGTTAAAAAAGCCATTTGGACGGAGAGTTACAATAGTCCAGCTAGGATGAGAAAAATGCATGAATAATTGATTTTACAATGCAGTGAGAGTCAGACGGTTAAGAAATATTCATAAGCTGGAAAAAGCAAACAGTGAATGAATAAATTCCTGCAGTGTGTCCTCCCTCCAACCTAACTTGGCATTTGCACATGTTAAAACTCCTCTGCTTAGCTTGATAAGAGTAGTTTCAAGTATTCTTTTCCCCATACAAAGCTACGCTGCTATGACAAAGTGGGACGGCAAGCCACTTCCTGACACACGAGCTGACGGACTCAAACGTTTCCACCTCTGATAGCCTTATCTTGTGCTCCGTCGAGGGCCACATTAGTCAAGGCAGAAGTCCAAATTTCAAGCACCACGACTTGCCTGGTAATCTTGATCTCTATGCGTCCACTATACTTCCGGCTAGTTGCTGCGGCTTCTTCTCACAAACCGGTTCCCCTGGCTTTAGATTTGTGCCAGGGTCTTTGACAGGCTCGTCTAGATTACCATACCATTGTCCTTTAAAACAGGCATTAAGGTAAGGGTAACATTTTCTGACACTCATTAGGATCCTTCTAAACTTTAAAATGCAGAGTTCAGGGTATCACTAACTGACCTGCATTGACATTTGGCACGTTTAGCTCAAATGTCCTGGAAGTGGTTTGCTGCATTTTGCATGGGTTTTCTTGTGAGCTACTTGGCCTAGCTGGATTCATTTACAGCCGAATGTTGTGGCGATTCATGCACCCCGCCCGTCATTACAATCTGAATAGAACACATCGCCACCTGACAGCTCTGAACTCAGTAGCACCCTTTGTGAAACCCTAACTTGTGATTTATACATAATACATGTCATCTTACCTGGTTTTCAGACAGCCACATTGCCGTCATCTGGTTCAATTTAGTGAAACTGTAGGGAAGATTCTTTAACCTGCGGTACAACAAAAACAACAGGTCATCTTGCACCCGATACAACAACCCGATACATCTGTAAAGGTAAAAATTCATTGTGTAGGGTACATTTAACGTATGAGGGCCCACTATAAAGTGAAGCTGTATTTCATTTTCTCTTTTAAAAAAAAAAAAGTACTGTGGGGTCATGGCCAAAGTTATTCAGTGTATTTGGCACAGAGAAGACACCAGGAATGGAGAACCCCTGATTAGAGAACCTCAATCAGGCTTTAGCTTCCAACCCAAACCCCTTTTACATTCTGAGCCTTCGTGATGTTGTAATTATCAGGTTATATTTCAGACTGTGTGTGTGTGTGTGTGTGTGTGTGTGTGTGTGTGTGTGTGTGTGTTCATGTAAGAGTGAGACCAAGACATTTTTTTGTTTTCATCGATTTATGCAATTCATAGTGAAGCAATTTCTGCAGTACGGCTGCAGGAATGCCTTTCAAAAAGCTACTTTTAAAATGACTAGGTCTAGCTAATCATACCTAACAACAACAAACAATTATTTTCATTTATTGGTTAATCTGCTGATTATTTTCTTGATGAACAGATGAATCAGTTAGTTTATGAACCTTCAGAAAATAGTGAAAACGTCCCCCCCACTGTCACGTCTTGAAAACAGATAAAATTTACAATGATATAAAAAACAGAACAGCAGCCAAACCTCACATTTCAGAATCTGGAGCCAGAGAATGGTTGGGATGTTCGCTTAAAGATTACATTTATGTAGCAATAATTCAAAATAAAAAGCAAAAAATTACTTTTGTCCTTAAACTTTACCCATACTATGCATGAGTACCATCAGTCCAGACTCACTTGTTGTTGCTCAGATTGATGACCTTGAGCTTCTGCATGTCGCCCAACTCCTCAGGCAAAGACTCCAGCTTGTTGGAATGAAGGAACAGCACAGTTGCATTCTTCCAGTTGCCCATCTGTGAGGGGAAGAAACCGAGGACACAAAGCCACGAGCCAACAAGGCTAGTTGTTACAGATGAGCAGACTGACATGCCACACACCATTTTCCACATTTGTATCTACACAGCCACACAAACTCTAATGTGCACACTCACCTCAGGAGGAAGCTGGGTAAGGAAGTTGTGATCTGCAGCAAATGTGCGAATGCTGACACACTGACCGATGAAAGATGGCAAGGCTTCGATCTCATTGAAACTGCAGTCCAGCTCATCCAGAGAGGTCAGCCTGATGCAGAGAGAAGCAGGAGGACTTGAGTCATGTGGCATCATTTTATTATTTATCCATCCTATATGCAACAAGTTTTAATATCATTTGAAGTACTTGGAATATCAAAGTTAAAGTGATACTCCAGTGATTTAGTAGTGAGCGTCCATAAAGTTAAGAGACGAGAGAGAGAGAGAGAGAGAACATTTAGTCTAGTAGAAACCTTGAGTCTCTAGTATGGGTCAAGTGTCAAAAACTTGAGACCGTACAGTACTACCCTAATGCATCTCAATAGCATCTTTATATCAGACCCTCCCTGTCTGGTAAACTTCCACATCTTTGTAAGTTATGATGTCCAGTTTGTAACACAGGCCCATGCCAAAATAACCGAGATAATGTTTGATCAAACTTTGGGAAGATCCCTCCACAGCCACAGCAGATGCGATACAAAATGTTTCCACATGCCGAGCAGCACTTATTATGACGAGTAAACTGAAATTTCACGAGTAAAAACTGGTGGGGTATCCCTTTAATTCTGCTACATGAGACTACTTCATGTCAAAGATTTGGAGCACCAGCTTGGAAAAATAAGGCCAACCGGGTGTCATTTCTGCACAGCATGAGACTGAGAAATAATTCCCAATTGACCTGTAATAGGGCTGGGCAACAAGTCAATAGAATTCCACCCCCCAAAAAAATATAGACGACAAGAGATGGCTAAACGATGCTGAAAATGAAGATGAACACTTATCCATACCAGCTATTGTGACGATTTTACAGTAAGAGTGAAGCACAAAGACATTTACACGGATGCATCTTAGCTTCATGGAATATAATGTAAAGTAGTGACATCTCAAACTGAACTCATGTGGACACAGAAGTGCGGTGCAGCTGGGGCTTTCTGCTGAATGAAAAATGCAAATGCACTCTGTTGTCTGACTTGCGGCAGAGCCACTGTGTCACAGCATCCCAAAACGCAGGATTTCACCCCTCCCCCACTGAATAGAACAGAGGGACAAACACTGTGCACCAACAGTGGACTGAATAAAAATCAGCCATGCATTAATGAAAAAAATAATAAAAATCAGCTTGCTTAAGATAAAAATCATTGCATGGGATTAAACTAAACCATAGGATTCGTCACATAACCTGTGTCAAATTACACAAGGGGACATAACATACGGATAAATTGATGCCGTTTGTTTGGAAACACCGGACAAAAAACAAAACGGCACAGCTGCAGTGGTAATCAGAAAATGTAGCTTTGTCTATGGGGCCGGACTAAAAAAAAAACAAAACATAGGTGGATTACATTGGAGAGAAATCTTTGTGCTGGATCACAATGAATCGGAGCAGGCGAAGGGTTCACTCACTGCAGCCTACGGGTTTACCTGTCTGCTGCAGACAACATCAGTCTGAGAGCAGCTATGGCCGATTTAATCCATCAGCGCTGCATCGGGACCAAGATTACCATCGACCCCTCCACATTAAAGCAAACCTCAAACTGTCTCCATAAATCAATATGGGAGACTCAGAACCGTGACATTCAATTACTGCCATTCCTACTTCATAATCA
Organism: Gadopsis marmoratus; assembly: GCA_036023855.1. NCBI lineage: Eukaryota > Metazoa > Chordata > Actinopteri > Centrarchiformes > Percichthyidae > Gadopsis > Gadopsis marmoratus. The sequence continues at coordinate 19,346 of JAVQJF010087670.1, forward strand.
TGGCCGTTATCAAGTTACTCAATATCATCAGAATTAGACCAAAACAAATAAAGCGCGGGAACACATTATGCTTAATGGGAATATTTGATTTATCCAGACAGACGTTTTATGCAATAAGTGGATGGCAGATGACAACAGCACAATAATCCAGTGATCTCGGGGTTTATTCTGCCGATATTAAAGCCACTGCTGTAATGCTCACCCTCCAATCGAGTCTGGCAAGTACATCAGCTGGTTCTCATCCACTTTCAGTGCAGTGAGTTTCTTCAGTGAGCCTATAGTGAGAGGAAACAAGAGAATTAGATGCATGCAATGGCATCACTTGCTGTTGCATCACAAAGAGGAATATCCATGCAGTCATTAATACAGTGCATCTAGACTCATCTGGTTTAATTAGACTGGTTTTACTAAATAATATTGAAAGGTGAGTCTCATCAGTTTGGTCAGTTCACAGTTCGACATAAATGTAGTCCAAGTTTCAGTTACTCATTCCTAATCTCCATTCATCCACGAAAAAAACAGGGGAGATAAAATTACCCCACAGTACTGTTTAATCTCCATACTTGGGGGCATCATTTTGCGAATTTGTTAAAACCCAACTACACTGTGGACATTACTTTAACTGGAGAAACCGCAATTGCATCCTTTCTCGAGGGTATTATTTTTCAAAGTTGCGCATTAATGTTATAAAAACTCATTTTAGCTAAGATGGAAAAACACTGCCACCTCATCTGTGGGAATTAGATGCCTAGAAATACAACACAGGAACAGAGCCAAGAGTGAAAAACACATTGGCAATAGCTTAAAGAGAGTTAAGGTGTTTCATAATGGATTTACGTCAGGTGTGTGAGAGAATGTGTGTGTGAGTGTGTGAGAGAGAGAGAGTGTGAGTGTGTGAGAGAGAGAGAGTGTGAGTGTGTGAGAGAGAGAGAGTGTGAGTGTGTGAGAGAGAGAGAGAGTGCGTGTGTGAGAGAGAGAGAGAGTGCGAGTGTGAGAGAGAGAGAGAGTGCGAGTGTGAGAGAGAGAGAGAG
>JAVQJF010087671.1:0-26393 GCA_036023855.1 Gadopsis marmoratus
TCAGTTATTCCGTATCGACTTGAGAGAGAAGGGAGTTAAGGTGTCGGATAAGGTCTCCAACGGTCCTTCACCGCCCCAACTCTCTGCCAGCGATGGAGACCTGGGCTGGCTCCTGCCCAGGCCTGCACTTCTCTCTGGGTATCTGGGTGATGATCGCCGCTCATGCCCTGCGAGACGCCGAGGCGGAGGTAACTTGCGCGTCTTGCACGTCTCCGGTTCAACTTCACCGGGAGGAATTACAGCTGGGGATGCGCACTCGGCCGACAGGGGAGCCGGGCACCCTGAGTAGCATCCGAGGAGAGTTTGGGGAACTCGGGGCTTCCGACCAAAACGCCGGAGTGGAAGACGACCGCGAGACGGGCGTCCCTTTCGAGGATGCCCCCCGGCTCCCTCGGGGCGTCAGCTTGGACGGAGTTAGCGCAAAGGAAGATGCGCCAGGGTCCAGTGAAGAAAGTCGCCGCGGCAGTGATGATTCGGGGGACCTCGACCCGGGTGAGGATGCTGCGCTCCGGAGAGCGAAGAGAAGCCGTCCGGAGTTTGCCGAGTTGAGAGCGAACGGGCGGACCGGCGCGGATACGGGCGCTCCGGAGGACCGAGGCTCGCCGCTGCACGGACACGGGCAGGGCAGGTCCGAGTTCCGATGGACCAGAGACGAAGGGAGAGGGAGTATCCGGCAGGACGAGCCCAGGATCACCAGCAGCACCTTCGCACTGACGGGGGACTCCGCGCACAACCACGCGGTGGTGTACTGGTCCGGGCAAAACAGCAGCGTAAGTAACGGCTCCCTCTGCACATTCGGTTGCTTTTCGCGACTCCACACTTCACGTGAAGTCTTTGCTGAAGGTGGGACACGCCGAGCAGCCGGGACGCGCAGAGCCCGAGTTGCGGTTCGCCGTTAACAGGTGCACTGGAAGCTGCAGACGCGCACCGACGCATGCGGTCCCCTAAATGCCAGACTTGTGCAGCGACTGCCAAGTGTGTCCGGCCGCGACCTTTGATTCTCCCAGCAATCAAAACCTCTCTCCCTGCATTTCTGCGGCTGTTGTTGTCCAGTTATCCTAACATCTGCACTTGTCTAGCTGTGCACGGCCTGAAAGTCGTGCGTTTCGAGATTAATTATTCAGTTTGTCTTCATTTGTCGCCTTAGTGGGGAAAATGGTTCGTGATTCATTTGCAGCTAATCAGAAATATTCAAATGCATGATTCATTCCTCCCAAATGATGCAGGTTTTTCATCCAGACTAATTGAGGAGGGAGTCATACATTTTTGCTCAATCTCCAGTAAGCCTTTAAATTCTTTAGATAATTTATTCTCCATGAATGCACATCCTTCCGCTGAATTTTTGGGTTTACTGTCCCTGAGAGTCAGGGTTGGGACCTATTTATTTTTGGAAAATATAAATAGCAACCTGCGGTGTGTGATACGATCTTTATTGCAAATGAAAAAGTGTCAGAGCTCCACGGATTTCCACAGACTTTCCAAAGGCGGGGTGTTCAGTGTTTGAAGGTTGGGTCTTACCCCCATCTGCATTAATAATAAACTGGAGATGTGAGCCCCCTTGAAACAATTGTGCCTAATGACATGGACTCAGAGATTAAATGCTGCACCGAATTGTAGGACTGTGACAGCAATGACAGAAGATCTCTTTTTATGGATATTCCAAACACTTCATTTAGTAAACACGATTTCAGAACATTTATTTGCCCAACTCCTGAAACAACTACATTAAAAATACTTCAAGAATACTAAGTGACCCACTTAGGAAGCTGTGAAGATATATATCATCAGAACTGGAACCATAATAGCTTCCCCTGCTGTCAGGGTGCAGAAGGAACAGGTCAACTGTACAGGTCAAAGACGAGGGCAACCTGCTGCCATACATGCGAAAATCTTTACCGCAGCTGTAAATAGTTCTCACAATACCACTTACTTGCCTCTGCCACATCTAAGCCCATTCTGCATACGAATTGGATGAAAATACCCTCTTACACAAGTGGGCCCTCATAGGAAGAGAGTAATGAGACAAAATGAATCAAAGTCATTTACACAACCATGTAAGCTCACAGCGAGCCGATGGCCTCTTCTTTGTGCTTTCATAAGCCTGATTTGTTGTTGTGGCTACTCCTCTCGCTTTATTCCATTTAAAAAAAGATTCCACATATTCACTCTTGTCTGAGCTGATTATGACACGGTGCGTGAACTTGTTTTTTAACCCGCAGTGAAGACTGAAGCGCTGTGAGGGGAACATGCATGCATGTAGTCGTGTGTGTGAGCGACTGCATGAGTGTGCGCTGGTCGGAGAGGATGAGGAGGTTATTGTGTGCTGCTGCCCCTCAGCTTCAAATCCATAATAATTATTTTGAAGATTGAGGCCTACATTTAAAAGTCTTTTCTTCTTTAGTGTTAAAAAAGGGAAACCAGGCCTGGCCTCAGGAGAATCCTCAAGAGAGGAGATCTGCTACTTAATCTTTATTGGTCGTTGGTGCTTGTTCTCGTGATGAATGGTGTGGTAGGACAACAAGATTGAGTTTAAGTCCTCTAATTTAACTGCAGCAGTAGTTAAGATAGAGTAAGAGTGAGTGGCTGGCTAACGGGATGACTAGCTGGTTGGATGGATGACCAGTTTGGTTCAAACACCTTAATCGGTCTATATCTATCTATTCACCATCCATCGTACGTTTGTGGGCTCCTTAATTTTTCATCTGACTGAGAGACTGTTATTGTCAGAAAAATGACAACATTGGTTATACACTTCAAACCACCTGAGGCATACAATAGAACAACAACACCCATAGCTCTATACCAGCTGGAGACATTAGTTGCACAGAAAACCCATGACATTCCCTGTCTGTTTCAACACGTCAGCAATCAAATACAGGCAAAAATGTAGGGCGGCTGACAGTGTTATTGTGCCACAAAACCGCTTAGGAAGGAAGTTGGGGTGGTTGGGTGTAAAAAGCGTCTGACAAATAACACTGGACACCACTGTTTCCACCCCGTCTCTTTACACTACCAACAGTCAGCTTTATTCTCTTTCAACCGTGAGCACAATCTTTCCTGAACTTTAACCATGTTCATTTAAACATGGCAATGATCATTCCCTAACCTTAACCAAGTAGTGGCCTCCAGACTGTCAGACTGAAAGTCAGACTGAAAGACACTATTATTTTAAGGTTAGAGATACAATTTCCTATCAACACTGGTTACTTTTAACCATGACCACAATCATTCTCTAACCTCGATCAAGTAGTTCTTCTTCAATAATCATGATTGTTCTCTAACCTTATCATACCTTGTTATTATTGTACCTCATTAAGCAAATAATGGCCTTTGGTGTCTGACTTTGATAACACTGTTGCATCCCATTTTCTACCAACAGCCACTGTTGGTTTCTTTTAACCATGACCACAGTCTTTCGGGAACCTTAACCATAAAGTTCTTGACAACCATCATGCCATAACCTTGACCCAGTAGTTCTTTTAACCATAAGCATGATTATTCCCTAACCTTTAACCATGTAGCTTGTGGTTATGTTGAAAAGAAACCAATGTTGACTGTTGGTAGTAGAAATCAGAATGCAAACAAAAGCCTCTTGTGTCAGAGTCACACACCGCTGTTTGATTGAGGTTAGAGGTGATTGCATCCCGTCAGCTATACCCGTAACCTATAGTCGTAGGTGGTTTCTTTTCACCATCAGAATCAGAATCAAACAGCTTTATTGCCAAGTAGGGTTCACGTACAAGGAATTTGCTTTGGTGTGTTGGTGCAATAAAATCTGAATATAAAAAATAAGTAAAATAAGATAAAATAGAGATAAAATTTGAAACAAAAAACAAACTATACAGTAATACACAATCTTTCCCTAACACCGACCAAACAGTTCTGCTTCGTAACCACGAACTGTCCATATCTTTAGCAAAGTAGTTTTAGTTGGCTAAAACCTAATAAGCAGGTGCCAGATCAGAAAAGTTCCATTTGGGTCGGGTTTGGAAGGTGGTGACAAACAACCTTTTTTGTTGTTGAGGCTGGAGAACTTGCTGGTATTACCACATTTCGTTATGAAATGCACCCTAAAATGACTAATCTTGTGCGACTGACACAGTAATTGGATGGGTGTCAGTCATGTGCCCTGTTCCACTGACCTTTAGTCAAGATACAGAACCCCTAATTACTCGACAATTAAATTCTTCTGGAGTAAATGTCTAAAATATAAATGTCAAAGAATCTCAACTGGATGACTGGTATGCTGTGTGGTGGACTGGCCCTGGCATCAACCATAAATTCACAACCTCTTTGGTCTAGAGACTTTCTCTCAGTCTTATTTCAGTCAGATTGGTCGGCCGTGTCTTGTACTGTGACTACCTCTGGGAGGACTTGACGCTGCTGTGGGTTCCCTGGGGGGGGATGGAGAGTCCTCTGAGGCGTGTACACAAGGCTAATGCACTCTCACTGTCTCTCTGTACCTGTCCAACTTGCTGTCTCTGCCCCTACCTCTCTTTCTGTCTGTCATTGTATGTGTCTTCATGTCTCCGCCTCAGGCTTACGCGGGTTACGTCGAAGCCTTAACCTTAGATATTAACTGAGAATGTTTGAGAGTAACTGTCATTTATAATATTCACGGGCATAATTTCAGTGAAGCATCCCTACAGCAAAGTGACAAGTCCTTTCCTGAAGTATCTTTGAGGCTGTGTAATCCCCTCACCCTCAGCACTCATGCGCATAATGGCATTGTGACTGACAGCTTGAATACAAAATGGATAGCTTTAGCAGTCACTCTTTTAGTGTGATCTTGAAACATTCATCTCTACTAAGGGAACCTTGAAATTTCCTCCCAACTCTATAATCATGAATATGTTTCTTTAAGACACCTGTGACCATACATATCAGCATTTTTAGTCAATAGCTCAGGACAGGGTGTCAACTTTTTGCCTGATCAAGGCTATATTTCCACTCCTACATGTTTCTTTTTCATGTGGCACACAGCGCTTTCATTGATGTCCTTCATCCGTTGTGAGGGGGTTTGAGGAAAATTAGCATAAGATGGTGCGAGTATGGGCTCAACTTGAGTGGTCTTTAAAGTCACGAGATCTCACGCAGAGACAGGTCAGTCATATCTGGCAAGTCATCAATAGAGCAGTGTGTGTGTTTGAAATTCCCCAAATGCCTCTTGAGAATCGGAGGAACACACGCTGTCTCTCATGGGCGGCATTTGAAAGCAAGAAATGTCACACAGCAATAATGCACACATGTTCGTGAACATGTGTCAGAGATTTAAAGGTAAAGAACAGACCAATACAATTCTCACATTTTTGAAGGTTGTTATTTTTTTCTAAACAGTAGTGAATAAAGGATTCCTGTTTTGAAAGAATCCAACGTCTTGCTAAAATGTTGTTATAGCATATTTTATTTACCTGACAGGCTGTTTGCATGTTTATTGTCATTATATGCACCCTCCATAATGTAGAAAGAGCCCAGAGAAACACCAACAAGGACAGAGCTGTGTGTCGCATTTCCAACCGCGGACTCTGCAGTGAGGGGATATGATTTAGGATGTAGAGGCAGGTCTCGCTTTCCATCACCTCATCTCACCCCTCAGCCTAAATTACTGATGGTAATACATTATAAAGTTGTTTCTTTTCTTCCCTCTCTCACTACCCTGGTGGCACGCTACTCTGGAAGAAAGAAGAGGGAGAAAACAAGAATATCATAAATAATGTAGCCCTTCCAGCGAGCCTTATCTCCCTTATCACTCGATCCCCCCATTCTAATTACTGTCTACAAATTTGTTTCTCGTCCCTTGTTGTTTTGCATTGGAAGTATGATGTCGTGGCATAGAACAAGAATGGAGACTCACTTTGACCTCCTGATTCCGTTCAGGGGGATTTTAAAAGCATGATTTGTCACCTAATGTCTACTATATGCCTAAGCTTTCAAATTCCATGAGTAGGATGTCACATAATGTATATTATCACATGGTCATATTTCATTTCTGGATACCTAAATGTGTGGTGCACCTTGTAGCCTTCCAGAATAAAATTTGCTTACAAAGGTTTTGTGTGGGAAGGGCAGAACATCTAACCGCACAATTTGAAATATAACCAGAAAAAAACTGTACAGCATAAAATATCAGGCTAACACATACAGCTATCAGAAACATCTCACCCTTGTGACAGCAGACACAAAAATCCATCTTTTTCCTTTGACCTTAAATTAACCAGGTAAGCGCAATTTGAGATTGCATCTTATAACTCCTGTTAAAGCTTTCCAGATGCACTTAAAAGTGTCACATAATGTTAAAACGCTCCTTAGCGCCCGGCCCGAGAAATGCTGCCACATTAAGGAAGCCATTCAGGAAGCCATCCAATCAGGATCCATTGCACCCTCTGCTGCAGCGCGCCACTGATCTTGGATCACATCAAGCCGCTAAAAGCTTTCAAGCTATGGGCACGTTCCTAGCAGAAACCCAACCGCTCGGACAAGAGGCTTCGAGGCTGCGTTCGCCAAACCTAATGGCCTCATTATGTTTCCTGTATGATTGCCACGTTGGCTGAGGCGCTGATGGAAGCCACCTCACTACGACTTCAGAGAGTTGAGTATAATCATACGCTTGCCCACTGTTTCTGTTCGGAAACAGTACAAGGGTGCTGACGTTACCTGTGTGTGGGAAAGGGTGTGTGGTAGAAAGAGGTAGGTGTCTAAGTATATGGGGGTAATTACATTGGAACACCCAGTGTCAGATTTAATTTAGTTTAATTTCTATTCTATTAAACACCTTTTTCCCATCTGGAATGCCCAGAGAACGCGGGGTGCCACCTACCAGTGTGGCGTATCTTCCGCCCACTGTCTTCCTCTTGTTGCGCACAGTTTGAACACCTATAGATTGACTTAAGGAACAACAAGCTCTGACTTTGAGATTTCCAAGTCCCAGAGGCACACTCCATCTCGACCTTATCTACCATTTTTTCTGAGCCAACCTCACAACGTGGATGTCCCTTGCCATTTCACAAACATGGCAAAGTCGTGGAGAGTGGCCAACCGTTGAGCATGTAATAATGTCAAACACAGCGTGCAGTCTATCGTTTCACTGTGGTCTCTTTCTCTCTGCCTCGCTCTCTATTCGCTTTTTCTCACTCTCTCTTCGTCGCTGTCCTTCCTCAGCAGGCACTGTCCCTCCCACGCATTGATATGTCTTCACTAGGTCGCAGATACACAAGAGAATCGCTTGCAAACAGGGACACACGACGTTGCACGCGTGCACACGTGTTCATGTCAAAAACAAAAAACACAATGCAGACACACAGGAGCGTGCACATACACGTACACATGCCCTCAATCACTCTCAGTGTCATGTCTCACTCTCTGTCGAACTGAATGGTGTCGTGCCTGGAGGAGGTTGTCATTGATGGAGACTAATGTTGACACATCACACCCCAGGACCTGCAGTCAATTAACACATTGTCTAATTAAAGTGATCTACTGGTTTATCTATGAGACATTGAAAGTGGCTGTAAAATGGGTCCACGCTGCATTAACTTCACAATCAGGTCTGCTTCTTTATTTCTTTTTAGGTTTTAATGGTAATAACCTGTTTAAACATCCCCCCCATTACCAAACAGATTGTGTAAGCATCTTTCACTGATGGCGGCGAGAGACAGATAGCTCATGATTTTGGATTCGTATTTCCTGTTAATACCCCTCTCAAGCTGCAGAAAATTCCCAAGCAGCTGCCATACGTGACTGAACTTCTGACTGTCCATAGCGCGGAACTCAGCTTGAAAAGTGCCCTTTAAATAAATCATCCCGCAATTGGCTAAGTCACCCCCCCCCCGCAAAAAAAACGCTTTGTGCTTACTTGGGAACCACATTACATTTCTATCAAACGCAGTAATTGTCTCTTCTTTACCCAGCCTCCATGCTGAGCTGCTTTTAAAATTTTAATGACGTTGTAAGAGTTGTTTGAACTGCTTGATGCTTACGGTACTACTATAAGATTGCCTTATAAAATAGAGTGTGAGTGGTCATGAACATGAATTATTAATCCTCATGCTCTTTTATTGGTGTTTTCTTGGTGATCCTGTTTAGAAACATCGTGTAACTACACAGAGCAAAATAGGCCACGGGAAAGGTATGCTAACACTCCCTTTAGTTAATCAATGAATAGAGGTGACGTTAACAATGCCTGTGGCATTAAAAGCCTGTGGTGTTTAATTCCCACTGAGGCCCCATGTGCTCAAGCTATATGCTGTAGAAACAAGTGTATAATGTAAAAAAAAAACGATGAGTTGCCATCACAAGTTCAAAAAACTTGTCGCGTGTTCTCATATTTCTGCGGTACACTTTGAGGCTGCACTTTGTGGTGATAGCATTACATTGAAAGGGCTTTCAAATTAATATTAGTAATTCATTTAAAGTAATCAGCGTCTCTCTGACACAATCTTAACCACAATAAAAGGAAATAATGTGACCTGATGATATGGTCGAAAGCCACAGAGCAACTGATTAAGCGGACGTTAAGTGGCCTTGTAGCTGCTGTCTCCACGCTCACAATTGAGTTGTCAGGCTCGGCTTTTAAAGAGACAGTATGTTGCTTTAGGAAAAAAAAAAAAAAAAGACAAAAGCCATTTCCCTCCTAAAAATGAAAACTTAAATTCATGACTAAAAGACACGTTTGGTCAAGTCAATGCACTGAGAGGTTTTGCTGCTACAGCCTTACATGGTCTGGAATGTTATGTCTGTGGTGTTTATTACTGCGTCCTTTATGATTTGCACACTTTATGACTCTTCTCTACTTTTGCTGCTGTTACGCTATGTTTTAGCAAGTACCATTATCACTATGCTGCCCGTTACATAGGCTTGCTTAAAGCCAACATGGACGACAAGTCCTTAAAGTGGTCAGAAAAATAGAATGCTTAAACACCTACAGATTCCATGGCAGCGGTTGATACCGCTGACACAGTAAAAAGCTGCAGAGCCAGCGCATGCACCTTGAGTGGAGATTGTTTTTGCCTAAAATAAAAATGAAATTGAACATACATATCTCTGTCGCTGTTGATTGCATTACAGGGCTTTTTATTTTATTTTTCTGGTCACTCTGTTTGAGATTCGCAGGCAAAATATCTGCCAAATGGTATTTGATATGTTGTTTCAGCCAATAATTGCTTTCCAGGATCTTTGAGAGTTGGCACCTGGATCCAACAGACAACAAGCTGTTGCCACCTGTAATCAAGTTTGTTCAGCTAATGCACAGAGGACTGAGGCTGTTGCTTTCTGTTGCTGGTCAGCGTCTGTCTGCTTTACCTATAGAGATGAGAGGAGATTACATCGAGCATCGATCATGTCTGCTGCCAGGTATGACAGCGACAGTTCTGGAAGCTGGACTCCGGTTGCCTCACGCTGTCACATTTGTGGCGATCGGTGGCTTAAGACGTGTGAACACGCGCGCTTGTGTGCATTAGTGTAAGGGATGCGTGCGCACACCTTTCTATGCATACTGCATGTGTTAACGTGTGCTGCTGCCAATGGACGTGAACGGCCACTAGCACGTGAAAAACCCTAATGAGGCACGACGAATTAACAGTTGTCAGCTTTGGCTTATTTAACTGACAACGCGACCATCAGAGCTCGAGCTCAAAAAGTTTTCATTCAATTCCCCAGTGGGTAATTTGTCGGCAGCAGCTAAATAAAAGTACCACACTGTAGCAAAACCATGGCAAATAGATATTTAATCATACACAGCAAACCCATAATGAAAAAGAAAGCGCTGATGTCTCCTCTACATTGCATTAACCTCAACAGCTAAATAATCTGTCTTTTTCTTGCTGCTGTAATAAAATCATCCCCAAGTGGCCCCACGCCGACCCTCATTGCTCGTTTTCCCACTTCCGCTGTTTGTCCTCGCACTTTATTCACGCCGCCTTGAGTTGCGGTTGTACTGAACACTAGCAGTAATGTTGAGTAATGAGCGGTAACAGGCGTGTAACTAAATAAATACCCTTAGTCTGACACTTTTTACGTTCTCCAGCTTGCGAGCCCCTTTTTGCCTGCGTCAACAGCACAGTGATTTTCTGCAGCGTGGCTCGCCGTGCTGAGAGCAGCACATAAAAGGCAGCATCAACGAGAGCTTGTTTTCTTTTTTGTTGGTTTTTTTTTTTATGTAAAGCTTTATCACCTTTTTTTTTGTAGCCGTAATAAAGAGAGCCTCTTGAATATTCATATTGCGGCGTTATGTGTTGACCAAACGCGCACACGGTTATCGCTGAATTTCTTGCCCCAAAGTAGAAGCTTAAACCTTCTAAATCCCAATAATTCTCAGTGAAGGGAGCCACGGTGCTGCCCCAGTCCTGTCATAGAGAGACTGATAGTGCACCTTTACAATCAATGGTGCTCAGTATCATTCCTGGTGTGTCATATGCCTTCAGGCTGCAGTGAAAATAAGGCAAGCAACAGTCTGGCCAGGTGCTGCATTTTCTTGTGGTTTAAGAAAAGTATAAACCTGCATTTATCAACATTTTTCACATTATCAATGGAACTATAATCAAGTATAATGCGACGGGGCGCTGAAATTATGGTGGATTAACTCTGTCCAGAGGTTTTTTTCTAGCTTCTTTGAACTTATTGGTTTTATTTACAGCCCACGCTCTTGCTGTATTCCCCCTTTTTCCTGCTCACTGCTCTCACCATTCCCAGTAGCCAGCCATTTTAGGGAAAAAAAAAACATAATCACACAAACAGCAACCAGATTTTGCAGAACGTTGCACACTTTGCAAACTACAGACCCAGATATTCTCTCAGAATTGATTGAAACTCCAACAGAGCCAAAAGTGATTATTAGAGTTACATTCCGCCAGGTGGCTAGAAACGTGACTCCAGCTAACTAAATGCTAACGTGTCTGCTGGGTGTCCAAGTATGCAACACTACTGTTTGCTAAAATGCAGCTCTGTACGCAGGCATAGGCTACGGTGGTGGCTGCGTTAGCCTTTTGCACCAGGAAACTGTTATTTCCCACCCAGCACACACAAAGCACAAATGGCTCCCATTGACTCACACAGCATGTTAGCGATAGCAGCCATATGCCAAAGCCCTTTTAATTATCACACATTATCCCAGAGGTGTCACAATATGATAGCAGGGGCATTAGCTTAGGCATGACCTTTTCATCAGGGCGATGAAAGCAGAATCGGGGAAAATGGAAGAAACCTGTAATAGGCCAGTGTCAGTGAGCTGATTCTAGAAACACAAACACACAGTTGTAATCTGGCAACGGACTACATACAAATCACTTAAAATCTGTCTGGGCCTTCAATACAACACTGTCTATGTCAACACTGTCTATCCACCGTCTGGGTTGACCATGGCTCTCCCTTTATCAATGGCTATGTTATTGTGTAATCTTCAAAAGTAAGTCAGTTATATAAAATGTAATAAATTATGAATAATGCCCCATTTTCACCGTGTGGTCTGCCCAGACTCTGGCGGTATCAATTATCTTGAAGGGGATAGATCTCATTCCGGTCCCTATCTGAACATGTCAGTGTAAAGACATAATGGAATTTAAATGAGACCACTCAAACCGAAGCAATGATTTGTTGCACGGAGAGTGGCTCTCTAGCAACTTTATTTAATGAATTCTGTTCAGTTCAGCGCGTTGAATCCTGACTCACCTTGTAATTTGTTCTGCGCGCGTAGCTGTGGAGTGAGCCATTATGTTCATTAAGTATCTATACATTCAGCTTGATTCTTAGTCGGCTTTTCTCTGTTCTGAAAACATGGACACATAATCTGATAAGATAACTGATGGGTTATTGAAGCAACACACCTGGGTTTTTTTGTTTGTTTTTTTTTTATCATTCAAAGAAGATGCTCCGTTGATAAGTGCGAGGAAATGCAGATAGGAAAGTGGAGGCTGTGTATGATTATTAACATTCACCGAGGTAGGGCCACGAGTGAAGGCATCGCTGCATCATCCAGAGCAGTGAGATGGATGAGGTGAGCGGTGGCTGAGGGAAACTAGGCCTTGTTGGGAACCCACAGAGTAGCATGCAGCTCTGAAGAAACCCAGCCCCGGTAATTATCACGTTGCGCCACTTAAATACAAATGAACGTGCTTTTTCACAGCAGAGAGCAGTTTAATTAAGTGTGTTTGTGTGCGTGTTTGTGTGTGTCTGTGTGTGTGTTTGCCCTCTGCCTGTTCTTCCATGCTTTTTTATTTCACTTTAGCCCTTTAGCACTTTTGCTCCCCACATTTCCTGGAACAGAGCACAACGCTTGCACTCAGCCGGTCATTTTTATGCGGAAGTGACTTTCGTGTGCTCTTGTCAGACGAGTGTTCCTCTCAGTCCGCCGCTGTGTTTCCCACCGGCAGCCTGGCACGACAGCCAGCCTGTAGCGAAGGAGGCGGACTCTTCCTGTCATTCCTGTGGTCCCACATTTGCCGCCTGCTTGCCTGCCTGCTGGCTGCTCCTTAGGCAGTGCCTTTGTCCATCACTAGAGGGAGTGGGCAGCCTAAAGAATAATGAAGTGTAACGTGAGCTGCAGGACAGGAGGACATAGGGAGAAGTAAAGGGAAAGGGAGAGACCACTGATTATTCATTAGCCTTACCCGTACAGCTTTAATGCACATATATACTAAGAAGATGAGCATTTTGTATATAGAGTGTAATCCTGCACAGGTAAATGTCATGCTATTTGGCAAATAAAATGTTCTGTGATCGTGACTGAAATTAATAGATATGGTGTTTACTCTTTGTCTGTCTGTCTGTGTTTGTGTGATGACAGAAGGCACAGGGTTGGGGGGGGGGGGGGTTGCACAGAGTCAGATAGATGGATGGAAACATGACAGCAGCAAGACATAAGCTGAGTGATAAAGAGACACAGCCGAGCTCTTGGACTCTCACAAAGCAGCCAGTCCGCTGCATGCTAAATATTAGAGCGCATCTCGGCTCTGTTCTCTGCTCTGTTTCTCGGAAGTAGACCAGGCCCTGCCCGTCTCTCCCAGCTGCAGCTCGAGCCTGTTTGCTGCCATTTCACAGCTCATTTGCCACACATGAAAATGTTTATGTGGCCCTAATTGAATTTAGACCTACATAGTTTACCAGATAGAAAAGCATTTGTAGAGTAGGCCGCTACAAGAGAGATTATCCGGCTAGTAAAGATTCTTTGCTTCCGCAGCCCATCTCGGCATTTAAGGAGCTTTAGTTTTAGCCGTCACTGGGGGGAGGAGTTTAGGTGGAGCCAAATCGTAGCAGTACTGTGCCTCAGGAGGCAGTGGTCACAGGGTGGCACATGATTTCACTGTGTCATGTAAATGTGTTTGCCCTAAAGAGAGAGGTGCGTCAGCTTAACCTTTATCATTTTTGATTTGATGGTCATGGCAATGTTGGATAGCCTGTCCGTCTGTCTGTTCATTAGTCCGCCCAACACTTTGGTGCAGGACACGTCATCGCCACAGACGGACATCAACTTTGGTTAATTCTCTGATGCTGTCTAAATGGTGGCCCCTGGTGGACAGAATTGCAGACAGGTGTGCTTCAAGCTACTATATACGTAAGGCCCTCAGTCAGAACTGAAGGCCGCTCTACTCTCCAGCCAGCATCCCTGCCACGCATTCCCGAGAATGGAAGCATGTTCCGTCCAACATTCATTTGCATTTCCTTTTATAGCCTGTTTGTGCGTTAGTAAGTGCAATTCAATCCAGCTGGTAATTGTTTGATTAGTTGATTAGGTCTTAGTTTGTATTACTCATTTTTGGATTATGTATGTTTACACTGCAGAAACTGTGGCTTTGAATGGACAATGAATTTCGAAATCTGCAATCATCAACATTTAATTTGAGAACCTCAGGCGGGCAGCTAAGTTTCCAGAACTTAAGATAAGCTTAATAGTTATTCACGACTCCTTTTTCATTCAGTGTCATAGAAGAAAATCCCTTACCCCCCATAGGTAAGGGATTAGAAAGAAAGTGAAAGCGATAGTATGCTGCCCGATTGATCTTCCGGTTTCCAAAACTGTACACCGGCTAAGCCTGGCCTAGCATACTGCAAAATAAATCGGTTTGACAGTTTAATACTGCATACTACTATGAAAAGCTGTAGTTAGTGCGTACTGCATTCCTCAGTAGTAGATGGTTTCGAATACAGCCCATCCCCTACATACAGCTGTTTGTTTTTAAAGGTTTAAGATCTTGGTGCTTTGCTGCCTGTCACATGAATGACAGGAAAGAGAGAAGGGTTAATGTGAAGGTTGCATTTGACATTCAAGCACACACAGTAACAAGTTCCTTTTTCCATTGCAGCAATTAGTTCATCATATAGAGTAGATTGTAGATTGTATTGCTGTGGAAATGTTACATCGTGCAGAATGATTGGGATTAGTTAATGGTATCTCAACATGCATAGACAGAATGTCAATACAGAACTGGGAGCAGAATAAAGTCCCGTGATATTACTTCTCATGTCATCGCCATGCCATCCGAGACAAGCGTGAGCCCCCCTGCAACTTGAGGCGGATGAGTTGTCATCACAAGTTCAAGGGTCAGAGGGAGAACGGCCACCAACCCCCCCCCTGCACATGGAGTGATGGGCATCCACAGCTTTAAAGTGCTGATAGGAGGGGAGACGGGGGATGGGTCAAACCAATCAATGACACGAAGAGAGGAGAGTCACTACGCATCAGAAAAAAAAACAGTTTCATAAATACTTCTGTAAGTTTGTACGAGCTCTGCAACCTAGTTGTGCATGGAAATTAAAATAATCTAAATTAAAATCTTTCCTGTTATTCCACTTGGTAATTGAACAATTTCATTTCTCACCACAGTTAGCGTGTCATTTCAGTCTTTCCAGTGATGGTAATGTCCTCAAATGAACTTTCTACAGTGCACCCACAAACATGTTTGGAGCAGAGACTAAATGAGGATCAATCAATACCAAAGCAAGTACACATTTTAGCATTTTAGCCAAATGCATGTAGTTGGTTGCCTAAGAAAACATTTTGCGGTAATGGCAGTTTTGCCAGAAACTCATATTTCACACCAGTGCATTTATTACATGCGCACGCACACTCTGTCAAACACATAAAATGTTTTTTAAAAATCCAATCGTAGTTGATATTTTCTTATCAGCTGGATATCAAAGAGCCTTGATCCATAACAGGCTATATTCCCACCAGTGCTCATGTCTGAAGCATGAGGGGGGGCCCAAGGAATCCATTTGAAAGAATCTGAATACACTGGAGTCTGGGGAGCATCATTTTTTGCTCTGCTGCATCGAGTCATCATGGAGTGCGTAATTCAGCCGAGTGGAAAGTTTTCTATCAGGAGGCAGACAAAGAGCATGCCAACATGCCAAGCTCCCACTCATACTCAAACCTCAGATGCAACATCCAGATGAGATTATAGATAATTACAGCAGGAGAGGAGCTGGACGCACTCTGAAATAAATGCAAAGGCAATGTAGGAATATCTAATACCTGTTATCTGCAGTACATTGATTCTGTGATCATCTCCATCTTTTCATGGGGAAGTTTCCCATTCCTCTGTATATGTGTGCAACGTAGAAACTGCGAGCCTGCTATCTACGGCGGCCACACACCTACACGGAGTCAGGTAAACTGTTATACAGAGTGACACGCAGTGTGGGTGGTTCCACAATTTAGACCATATCTGCACCTGAGGTTCTGATGCTCATGGTGGGGGGCATGGACTGAAATGACTGAAAGAGCCCACTCCACATTTTTTCCATGCCCCATTCGGGACTGCCGCTGTAGTAGGAAACCTCTCGCTGCTGTGGTGTGTTGCAGTAGGACAGAGTTGAGGCTCGCAGCAACTGTAAAGAGTAAACTGCAAACTTGACACTGTGACACTATTGCTACAGTGGCTGGGTGTGAATAATCAGCGTTAAGATGTTACCGCTCTTCAGGCCAGTAAGCAGCCGACAGAGCTTGGACAGATGGTGACTGTGCCAAGACCCCTGGGAAATATGTTTATTCAAAGAGGGAGGACTTCTTTGGTGTCTGGGTGTAGTGGCCAGGATTGTTCCACCCCTGAAGCGAGCTCTAACTCCTCGGACCAACAGCACATAACCGCATGCATTTATTTATATCATTTCTTTGCAGATTAAAATTTTACATAAATAAACCCATATCCTCATAAATGATGTATAGTGATGATCAGCTACAACACTACCTGCTTTCCTGAAGCTTGGTATCGATACAAATACCTATTTTTGCATAGACACCAAATTCAGTATTAATTTGTTATCAATACCGTTTTTCTTTTTTTTTATAAGATCCTTATATAAGCACATGTTTCTACAAAATCTGTTTTTCATTTAGCAAAATAAAAACCGTCAAATGTTAAAAGTCATCCAAGAAATTTGACTCAATAAAATTTAACTAGTATAAATCAGGAACCATTTGATCAAAGAGTCAGACATTTGATGACGACTGTAGCGCTGGTCAGTTTTCGATACTCTTTCCTATGGACATAGTTTAGGCTAGATTATTCATAAATGCTGGAGCTTAAAGCTGCAATAATTAGTATTTCTATTAACAATGGCTCAAATGGTAACAGATCATTTGAAAGAGGATCCTCCTAATGACACACCCACAGATAATTGCCTGGCTTGCAGTTCCCTCAGCTCCACGGAGCGATTTAGCATCTTTCAGTTAACAGTTTTGGGTTCGTGGCCTGCAGATTTATTGTTTGGATCCACCCTGTTTCCATATGCAGCAGGCAGCTGTTTTAAGCCAAAAAGCTATTATTATAAAGAGCACACCCTAGACCTGTTCTATATGAAAAGTGCCCTGAGATCCCTTCTGTTATTATTTCACGCTCTCTCTATAATATTTGAATTGACAAACCTGCTGTACGGTACCTGCCCAACACCTAGCCTGTGACAATAGTAAAATATTTACCTGGTAGAGAGCCAGATTCTTCCCTCTGGAGTTTGTGGAGGCCTAAACAGCAAAAAAGAGAGTGAATATTGGACGTACACAGGTCACGTAGGCAGAAACATGACTGCAAATGGATGCTAATGTTGCCCTGTGTCTGCTGTGTCTGTAAATAGGCAACTATTAGCTAACGTGTTCACCATATCAACCTTTTAATGGTGAGAGTATGTCAGTGTTGTGTTCTCAGCTCGTTCCACTGCCCCCCCCAAAGTGGACACAAAATAAATGATTGCTGCTTTAAGCACATTTTGCTGCTAATACATGTGTTTTTAAAGTCAAGTTGTAATGCAGGACTTTTTCTTGAAATGAAATATTTTTAGATTGTGATATTTGTACTTTTACATAAGAGATCTGAGTACTTTCATCACCACTGGTCCTATGGTTTGGCCTCCAGGTGTTATGCACAGGAACAGATAAGGATTTGGCTCTGTATGAATTTAATTTGCACTATGCCCATGCATAAAAACAATTATATGTTCTCAGATAGTGGTCCTAAAAATTCCTATTTTGCAATGTAGAGTGTAAGTACATGAAGGGAGATTAAAATAAGAGATAGTATGTTTAGGAGAGAGTATTATATGTACATCACTTGTAAGTAACATTATTTATGCCTTATTTAGCCTTCCAACTAATGTCCACCATAACAGCCAATTTCTGCTATGTGAACAGATTCCAAAAGGACTAAGCGGTGGCATATGTCTCCCTAAATTAAAGGCCTGTTAGAGCATGCGAATTGGCTGTGCTCTCAGCGATTCCCCAGATGGATGGCGATTTCCCTAAGGACAGGAACTTAAACCATCTCCTCAGCTCTTCCACCTCCTCCACCCCTTTAAGAGTCCTTCTGTCTATTACAGATATCATGGTCTCACTTTGTGACCTTCTGGATAATTCTTTCTCCGTTAGACACACGTAATATTCCTCTCCATCCATCCTAAGAAGGCGCTAGCTAAGCCTCAGGTAATGTGACATTTCACCCCCATCGGAGGACGACATTTTAAATGTGAAAATTTAGTCTTTAGAGATGCATTTAGTTGAGTTGTTGGATCATCTCATCACTGAATTAGAAAACATCTTTTCTCTCAAAGGGGACTTGAAAGAAATGAGCTTTTTCAAATCACTGACAACAAACATGGAGTTGAATATGTGGTTCATGAATCCACAGCCTTGCCTCTGGCACCAGACAATCACTTCTTGCTATCAAGAAAAATGAAAATCGCCCTAGAAGCCACAGTTATATAGCAATTAAAAACAAAACATTTGTTCCCCGTAGTCTAATACTAAACCCTGGGAGGTAAAACCATGTATATACTTGCTTCAGCCCTGCGGGAGGTAATTAGAGATCTACTCTTGTTTAGATTCATGGTCATCCACATGCACTGAGAAGTGATTTATTGATGTATACAAACAAACAGCGTGAATCTTGATTAGTAAACAGCCTGTGTGGCGACAGCGTCTGGAACATCCCAGTGTGGATGGTGGATGGCAGAGCTCCTCCGGCCATTTCTCTTTAGGTCTGGCAGCCCTGTGGCAGCTGTGGGCTGTGTCCGTAAATCCAGTGTGGATGAGGGATTTATGCTGATCAATTAGAGTACAACATTAAAACGGTCAGGCTCCAAGACAATGGCTGCCATGCCTCCCTGGCACAGATATGGAACCGCTGTGTGAATTCTGCTGCCATTTACTGTCTGTGCGCCTTGGAATAAATGTCAGCATCAGTATTACTTCAATTGATGATTCTCATATACCAGGAGGTTTTCATAGCAGATTGATTCTGTTATCAATAGCACAATGACCTCACAAAAATCAAGCTACTGTACCCTATAAGCACAGAAAGGAAAGGTTGTGTATGCAAGCTGTTATGAATGGAATTTATATGGCATGGAAAATGTCTTGGATGATGTAATGATACAATATATTGATATTATCATCATCATTCCTTATTATTCCAGCGTTATTTTCCGAAAAGTAACGATATTCCATCTGTTTGGTATGGCAAGCTACAATACCCATGAGCCTCCTCTGCAAAACAAAATTCTCCGACCCAGAATCTAAAAAAAAAAAAAATAAATCAAAAAAGACCCAAAGAAACACAACGTGTTGTTTTTACGCTTCGGTTTTTGTGCGGCTTCAACTGTTCACCCAACATGGTCTCTGCAGAACATAAACACAACCTTCCAGAACACACTTCACAACTCTAGTAAAGCTTCCGTCTATAAGTTCAATTTCATTATCAACTATGTTCATAAATTGACTGGTGCATACAGGGTTACATTAGTTCCTTTTACATGGACAATATTTCTTCCTAAATAAAGGGATCATATAAGATGTGTGTTTACATGCCACCAAAGCATTTCTTCAGGACATAAATCTTTTGACATGCTCACAGTGGCGCCGCCTGCTGTGAAGCGTCTATGTCAGAAATATAACAGAAGAAGAAGAAGACTTTCTTAAGCTTTGCAAACACTTGAACAACTCGTACCGAGCCTTGTGGCCATCGAGGCGTTCAACAGTCCTGCAATAATCATAGTTGGATCAGTTGCAGAGCAGTTTAGTTTTTCTCCCAGAAAGAACTTCACGTCACCTAATGTTCCCCCACGTGGAGCAGAAGAAGAAGATATTTACTTCAACCAGAGAGAAGATCGGATTAAGCGTTTACATCATTATTAGGTGCTAATATTTTCCTGTTGAATGGATTATCAGAGGACTACACGCCCCGACTCAACCCGATTGAAAATTCCTTCTGATCAGGCCGGATCGGGTCAGTCTCTTCTGACTGAGGAGGTTATATGAGGCATTTATATTCTGATTGGGCTGTTCTTCCCATTATTAGTGGAATATTAGGGTCCATGTAAATGCAGCTAGTGATAGGTATATGTCAAAACTTAAATGCTAATACTGTACAATATTTAAAGTAGAAAATCCTTTACCTTTACATGTCTTGTGTGGGTGAAGAGGAGTGGTGGTCTTGATAGTTGTGTGATAGGTGGTGACACAGTGGATAGAAACTGGATTTGCTCTAAGTGGTTCTTCATCATGTTTGACCTGAGCTTTTCCCCTGATGGGAGATGATTGAGTGAGTGACGGGAGGGATGAGAGGGGTCGGCTGTAATCTCCTGCCTCTTTTGCTGTACAGAACCCAGGTGTATCGGCCTTCTGTTATCGGAAAAGTCAGTAAAAACACAATACAAAAAAAATGACCGAACGGCTAGTTTGCATTTTTGAAACAAAACAAAACATACTCAGCTTCAAACTTATTTCACCTCTTTTCGCAATGTGACCAATGGCGCCACAGAAAGTCAAATTAGGACTTGAGCGTGACAGAGGACCTTGTGGTCAGAAATGTCTCAGTGCTTTATTTATGATTTTTGAGCTGAATGATAGATTCTTTATGATGGAGCTGACATTCTTGTTGGACATAAGGTTAGAGGACATGGCGTTCCTCAAAAACTGCAATGAAAGTGCTGACTGATTCAAGATGACATTTTATATCCAGCGCAGTCAGTATCAAAGGTTTGGTTATGTCGAGGGTCCAGAGCATGATAAATATGTTTCAGCATTACATACAGCAACAAGGACGAGTAGGTGCCTGATGGCTTCCTTCCTTCCTTCCTTCCTTCCTTCCTACAAACTGCACCATTTACAGGTGCGTTAGAGTGTTAAAGGACTTTGCACTTCCTAGAGCAGTGATGACAGTGCCGTGATTGTGGCTACTGGTCTCTGAGAGCTAATTACAGGGTAAGAGGGCGATCCGCACCAATCTAGAGTGATGAGGATGCGATGCGTGGTGCGGGGGCCCCCGAGCCTGATGAATGGGCTGCCATGTGACAGAGCCATGTGGCTGATGGCGTACGGGAAGGGAGGAACTCAGCGGGGGGGGGGGGATTGTTTTGAACTGTAGCGGTAATTAACAACCCTCACGCTGTACGAAGCTCCTCTCCAAGCTCGTCTAATCAAACTTGCACCCTCCCCCTCCGCCTCCCTGCCTCCCTGCCTCCCTCACAACGTCTTTCTCTCTTCTTCAGTCATTTTCTCAAGGTCTCTACCTTTATCTTTCCACTTTTACTTTGTAAGTTGGGGTGGTAAAAGACGAAAGCGGTGCAACCGTTTAAATAATTGGCCGTCAATTTACATGCAGCTGGGCTGTTTTACATGGTTTCAAATTACATTCCCACACATACTGTCCATTTTCTCACCTCCCAAACCCACTGCCAATATATGTAAAGATAAATCTTGTTCTCATTTGTGAACGTATCGTATTTAAGAGTTAAACCTCAGATGTCAGGCTTGGAATAGAGCTGCAAGGGTACAGAATTGGTACCTGATGAGGTACAGCCGCATAAACACGCCCTTAAACAAAATCACAATAAAAATAAAATCACAATTATTCACCAAAATGTATTTAAAGAACTAACAATTTGTTTACATCTTTGAAAAAAGTCACTATTTTACAAGTAAACCAATCATTTTTCAGTGCATTTCAATGTATTGTTCAGCGCCAATTGATTTGTCCTCAACATGTTCCAGCACGTGACAGAAAGCAGTACTTTGCAGTATTAAACTGAAGCAGAAGGCCATTTACTAATCTGAAGGCAACAAAACTCCATTTCACAAACTGGTTTCACACATGAAACATGTACAAAGTTGTGTAAAAAGTACACTTACAAAATGCTGATAAGTATCTCACATTCAGGGTTAGATTCCATTCCGTCAGTGTTTTTAACACTTCAGCTGGAAGCGCCAGGCTTTGTGAGCCGCTTGACCAGTTTTAAATGCAGAACACACAAGCAGCACATGTTTAACTAATTTAAACATAAAACCTAAGAAAATTGGTTTACACCTAACAAGAATGGAAATAACTGAATAATGAAGTGAAAATTATAAGTGCTAAGTGCGTTCACTCAAATCAAGTACTGTACTAAATTGTACTTGAGTATATTCATGTTGTGCTACTTGCTGTGGGCATTTGTTCTATAGTCAGTTATTTAATGTGTTAGTCCAGGACAAAATGATATTATAAGACGATCTTTGAAAAACTACTATTCTTCTGCAGTGAGAATAAATTAAATTGAAAATAATCGACAACATTCAACTTTATAACTCACACACAGGATATTAATTCTGCATCAAACGCAACATTAAAAAATGTCAAATTAACTCGTGAGATGCATTTCTTATTCCTTCAGAACTGAAACACAAAACCGAAAGCATCAGGCCAAAGGAGCCCTTCATCAAATCAGTTTTAAATGCAAAACACACAAGCAGCTTAACACACCCAGCTATCCTCACACTTTGTGCACACTCGTTTTCATCTTTCCTTTTGTCCTTCTTTACACCTACAGACACTAAACACACAAGGCAAGTTAAAGTAAAAATCTCCTCCCTCACAAAAACTGTGATAATGTGTGATGTGTAACCTTTTTTTCGATCACAATGTTTGGCCTAATGTAGCTTATACCTCTGGATATTTCTGTGTAATAATGCCCATATGATTATTAAGCAGGCTACAGGCTGTCTGTCAACACTGGTGAACCAGGTAGTAAAGGTTCATATCCCTAATAAACATAGTTTTCCACTTTTCCGTTGTGCGCACTCCTGTGTTATCTGTTTATAACTACCTGTTCAGGCCTGTACACATATTTATTTATGTACAGTATATTTCTATACAGGCAGTCTCAGGGGCCTAACAACTAGCAACAACTAGGATGCGAAATCAAATTTTAAGGGGGTCTCAAAATCAAGCTAATCATTTACTATTTATCTGTATTCCAAAATGCATTTTCGTGTTTAAATATTGAAAGGTGAGGAGCAACACAGAAAATGCGACTGATGACAGTGAACAGGCAGCTGATGGTTGTAATTCTGCAAACTATACAACTAATATAGGAGCAATAATGCATTCTGACTCCTTTCTGCTCCTCTCCCACATGTTTGAAAAGCCGGATTTATATCTTATGTCCTTATTTATCCAACGGAAGAAGTTTTTAAACTGTCCTTATATGTGAACAAGTCATCAAACATGGGGTTTGGAGATTCGCTGCTATTCTACATGATGTCGCTATATAAACTGTGACTGAATGAAGGTATCCACGCTGTGCCAGCTGTGTGTAATATTACACTTAGTTTGGGAGAGGTGTGAGTGTGAGTCTGTGACACTGAGTTTGTCTGAGCAGGAAACACACGTGGAAATTATTTACAGAAAATTATTATTTACATTAAAATCACTTACTGAAAACATGGAGCTTCTGACGGTGTTCAATTATTTGTCTATTTATTTTTTAACACTTATGTAGTTCCCTGTTGTGCGCTCCGACATTCTTTGCCTGTAATAGGATCAGGTCACCACGTGAGAACATTTCTTATTTTTTTAACTGGAATGAAAAATTGTGTGTGTGTGCGTGTAGATATATATATATATATATATATATATAATAAGAATTATTTATTTATTTATTTTTACTGCTCATGCCATGAGACCCCCCTGACTGTCATGGAGTGTTTCGCACACTTTATATGCATACCTGTCTGCAGTCTGTTCTCATTACGTACATACCACATTGGTGCAGGTTTACATTATGGTTATTTCAATTTTTACCATTACTCCACAGGCTCCCACAATATTATATTTGGCATTATATTTATTTTCTATTACATATTTTATTCCTATATTTTAGCGGCTACACTATTTTATGTCTTAGATTCTAATTAGGTTTTGTTCTTGCATGAGTTTTCTTTAAATGTTTTTTTTCTATATCCAGCCTGAGATTTAATAATTTAATTGCCAATAACTGCTTCACTGTAATTGTTGTGTACATGATATAGGAATAAACAATGAAAACTTATGCTTCCTACTTTACTATTTTTCCAATGCTCTTAGCATTTTTACTGCACTTTACCTCTTGCTTTATGATGCACATGCACTTCCAGTTGTATCCTTTTGGTTATGTAGTGGCTTAGACAAAAACATGAGCAGTCCATCATTTTTGTGGCAGGTTTATTTTGACAGAGAGATACAGAATATCAACAAAAAATAATGGTTATAAATTAATTTGTATTTGATTAAGATAAATAAGCATTTGATCCCCTACCAACCAGCAAGAATTCTGACCCCCACAGACCTGTTATGTGCCCATGAGGCACACAAATTAGTCCTGTCCCTTTAGGAAAGTACTCCTAACCTCATCTCATTATGTGTATAAAAGACACCTGTGTCAGAATCAACCTCTTCCATTCAAACCTCCCCACCACCATGGGCAAGACCAAAGAGCTGTCAAAGGGCATCAGGGACAAGATTGTAGACCTGCACGAGGCTGGAATGAATTACAAGACCATCAGCAA
Organism: Gadopsis marmoratus; assembly: GCA_036023855.1. Classification (NCBI taxonomy): domain Eukaryota; kingdom Metazoa; phylum Chordata; class Actinopteri; order Centrarchiformes; family Percichthyidae; genus Gadopsis; species Gadopsis marmoratus. Next base: position 24,281 of record JAVQJF010087671.1, read on the forward strand.
GAAGCTTGGTGAGAAAGACACCACTGTTAATACCACTGCGCGATAATTCAAAAATGGAAGAAATACAAGATAACAGTCGCTCTGGAGCTCCATGCAAGATCTGACCTCGTGGGTTAAGGATGATTCAGAGAAAGGGTTAATGATCTCAAGGGACTACTGGTAACATGCTTTGCCATAATGGATTGAGATCCTGCAGTGCCCGCAAGGTTCCCTCCGCTCAAGAAGGCACACGTACAAGCGCGTCTGGAGTTTGCCCATGAACACCTGAATGATTCAGAGAAGGCTCGGGTGAATGTGATGTGGTCAGATGAGACCAAAATTGAGCTCTTTGGCATCAACTCGACTCGCTGTGTTTGGAGGCAGAGAATTGCTGAAAATGATCCCAAGAACACCATCCCCACTGTCAAACGTGGAGGTGGAACTATTCTGCTTTGGGGCTGTTTCTCTGCTAAGGAAGACTTCACCACGTTGAGGGGCTGATGAATGGGGCCACAAGAAGAAGCACATTAAGGTCCTGGAGTGGCCCAGCCCGTCTCCAGACCTTAATCCCATAGAAATCTGTAGAGGGATCTGAAACTTCAAGTTGCCAAGCGACAACCTCGAAACCTTCAGGATTTGGAGAGTATCTGTAAAGAGGAGTGGACCAAAATCCCCCCTGAGATGTGCGCAAACCTGGTGATCAACAACAAGACACGTCTGACCTCTTGCCAACAAGGGTTTCTCCACGAGGTACTAAATCACATTTTACTTATCAGAATCAGAATCAGCAACAGCTTTATTGCCAAGTAGGTTTCCCGTACAAGGAATTTGCTTTGGTGTATTGGTGCGGTAAAAACTTAATATAAAATAATTAAATAAGACAAAAAAGTAAGTAAAGTAAGATAAAATATAAATATAAATTTGAGACAAAAACAAACTGTACAGTACTACTAATATGGATACTATACACTTGTGCACATTGTGCTAGCATTAGCTGCGGAGTGTGCAAAGTTCAGAGTATGGAGTATTTCACTTAATCAAATACAAATTAATTCATAATCTTTATTTAATGTTTTTTTCCTGGATTTGTTGTTGATATTCTGTCTCTCTCTGTTAAAATAAACCTGCCATTAAAAATGATGGACTGTTCGTGTCTTTGTAACGGGGGGAAACTTACAAAATCAGCAGGGGATCAAATAATTATTTCACTCACTGTAAGTATCATCTTGCCTATAATGTATCTCACTGTACACTGACTACTAAACTATGTTGTATCATATAATGTTCAGAGACATAACTTTACGTGTTTAATGCGACACATGGTTCCATCTCAGCATATCTAACTTTGCTGAACAACATCAATAGCTATAACATAATGTATTTGTAAAGCAGCTATTCATTAATTCTACATTGTGCTTATGTTGTTTTTGTTGTCTCTGTAAAGCATCAGCTTAACTGCTTATGGCTGACTTGATCCATGGGCTGATTTGAGAAATCAGATTATATTCTAATCTGCTCGTTTTTTTTTTTTAAGCTATAGACCCGCGATCCTTTTGCCCCGGTAATGTTCTCGCTTTGAATCTGCACTTGTCTGAACTTTTTAAGGGCGAGAAAGTGGGGGAAATGAGGGGCAAAGGGAAGAATGGGTGGGAAGAAGAAAAGGTAGAGAGAGTCAGTGAGCAAGAAAGAGGAAGAATAAAAGAGAAACTGAATTTGTCTTTCTGCTAAAGGTCCTCTACGTGACATGATCGTGGTGGAACCCAAGTGCAGGACCGAACACAAGAATGCCAGGAAGAAAGCAATTTATTAAATTAAATGAACAGAGTCCAGATGGTGATGAACGGGGGTTGTTAACGGAGATCCGCGGCGAGTGTACAGGCAGGGCTGGAAAAGGAGCAGGCAGAACCAGTTGAGAACCATAAGCCGGAGGAGAGATGTGCTCTGCAGAAACCGAAGTAAAGATCTGGCGCTGCACGGCTGGTAGTCCGGGGTAGATGTACTCTAACGCTGATGGGATGAGAGACAGGTGTGCAGGTAGATGGCAGTGACAGCTCCGCCCTCCCAGGAAGACCCAGAACACCTGGAGAGAGAGAGAGAGAAAGACACACCCACACCCACACACACAGCCAACTGT